>BGPR01003584.1:109151-133299 GCA_013235015.1 Araneus ventricosus
TATTGTATTTTAACCTCTGAAGAAATCATCCATCGGATTCTTCTCCTTCCTCGTTCTTTTTCATTCGTTTATTGTTTATCTTATTATATTTTAACCTCTGAAGAAATCATCCATCGGATTCTTCTCCTTCCTCTTTCTTTTTCATTCGTTTATTGTTTATCTTATTGTATTTTAACCTCTATCGCAGTTTTAATTTTCTTTAATTTGTTTTAATATCTTTATCTTCGCAATTTTTCCTTTGCTGCTACTGCATTTGCGCGCACCAGAGAAACTTCTATTATTATTCTTTTGTCTTTATCAGATATTTTTTTTCTATAAACCAGTTTCCTTAATTGGATTTACGTTGATTCATATGGATACGATTGCCTCGGTTTTCGTTGGTTTCGGATTTCGCAGATTGTTTTGTCGACGAAAACATATGTATCGCTGTATTGTAATCGTCGACAAATTCGACCTGAGATTTTGATGAAGCTCCAAGTTATATTCCCGAGTTTGAAAATCCGTTTTTGGAATTGTATCTGTCTATCGGTCGGTCTGTGAGCACGGTAACTCAAAAACTTATCGATTTTTATTGTTATTCATTAAAAGCTGGTTGGTAGATTAACTACGTGCCTCAACTTTTACAAGTTCGCTCACAAAGCTTGAACATGCAGCATTATTTGTTGCATTATAAATCATATTTTGTGTATAATGTTACATCCCAGATACAGATTTTATAGTTGCTATCGCTTAAAACTTTTCCAAATATGGATTAAGAGTAGGCAATTTTTTTGTTTAATCAAATTTGATGAACAATTATTGAATGCAGTCATCAAAACAATGTATATAAATTATAAGAAAAGGAAAAGTTAAGTTAGAAAGGTAAAATTAATATATAAAGACAATCATTCCAGTTAACCAGCTCGTTTTATTTGGATTGAAAAATAGCACTGATAGCAGCAGGAATAGCACTAATTTTAAATACCGTGATAACAGCAAAGAGTGAGATGGAAAGGAGATAAATATTTTTAATTATATATATATATATATATATATATATATTATTCTGATAGACAAATATTTTGCCCCTAACTGTTTTAGATAAGCACATATGCATCATTTGACAAGTTTATAAAAACACCTTATGTGAACCAGAAAGACAAAAACCTGGTTACTCACTGAAGCAATTTCTTCTGATTGCTCCTGTATTTTTGATGTAGCATGTGCTGTGTTTTTGTTAAGATAGTGACAGTACTTTTAGTTCATTAGAGCTTTTTATTTTCAATTTATAATTATAGCCTGTTTATAAACTAGAGTATTTAGTGGATGTTCATCATATGTTCCTGAAATAAAAAATTCTTAATTGATGCTTATTAAATTAATTTTAAATATTTGCAAACAATACTTCTATTTTTCCCTAAGAAATTAACGAGGTTCTTAGTGAACTAGTGAACAGATGAGTAGTGAAGCACCGTTCCTGCACTGCATTTTTAAAGAAAAATAAATAAGAAAAATTGTAAAAAAATTTCTTAAAAATAGTTTGAGTTTTTTCATTCAGGTTAGAGCGTTCCGGCATTGGTTAATTGGCGACTACATCACTGTTAATGAAACAATAATTCTGACATCATATTGATAACAGGAACGTACAAAGGAATTTTTGAAACGTTGGTATGTTTGGTGACATAAATCATGCAACTCCTACTTCGAAAAGTACTTTTACACATTTTAGTAAAGATTTTAGAAATTTAAAAACGGACTTATATCCGTCCGTTCTAATACTGTATAGACTATGAGCTAGTTGTAATCTACTATCTTAATAAGTCTTCGGTCAGTTAATATTTTATAATCAAGCTGTAAAAGGATTGGTGTAGCCATTTGGTGTACACATGAGCTTGGAATTGGACTTAGAAGTAAAGTATAACCTGAAAAATGATTATTAAACCTTTATGGCTTTCGCTTAAGACTCAACACAATTTATTGATGGTATTTATTTTAGAAGCAGAACCTATGAAGCGTTCATTCAAAAGCAACAAAAAACAGCTGAAAATCTTAAAAGGAGGCCCAAATAAATGACTTTCATGTACGCCATTTCCAGATGAATCATCGATTTCAAATATCATATGCATCGTAATCGAAAAGTAAAGCAAGAGAAAGCAGCCAGCAAGAGCAGATGGTGCAAAGCCGGCGAAGAATCTGCAAATAGTACTAGAAGCAAACTGCAAAAAGGATATATGAAAAGAGGGGATTCATGCAAAATGGGTCCTTTTCACTTACTCTCATTACAGACTGGGTATGGCAAGGTCCACTCTCCGTAGTGACATTCTGTGACATTGGGTCCAGACAGTTGATAGCCGTCCCTACACAAGAAGAGGGCCTTCATTCCGTGGTCTGTCTTAGGCGCTATGACTATACCGTTCTTCGGCTTTTCAGGCAACTGGTGACACCTCGCTATACGGCCGGAGAGAACACAACAAAAGAAAAAGTATGTCAATATAGAGCACAGACATAAACGTCTGCAAATAAATTGAAAGAGTATTGCAGAAAGCCTTTAGATTTACTGGCTTGACAAAGCCTAAAAGGCGTCAAAACATGCATTGATGATAGTCACTGAAAGAATAACTAAATCATGCCCCTCTGGCAAGTAATTTCAATCCAGCAGGAGGGTGCTACTTATTAGAATTTTTAAATATCAAATTAAGTAGCATTTGATAATATCTGAAGTGCTGATAAATAAAATGTAGAAATGATAGCAAATATGGAATTTTAATGACAGTTTTCTCAGCTGTTCTGATAGCTTAGTTCACAGGGTGCCTGCTAAAGCAAATCATTTAATTTGTTTTCGTATATATTTAAGCCTGCATAATCCAATTAAATGAAATGATTGGTCGTAATTCGGTTTTGAAAAAAGTATTAAAAAATCAAGCAAATGTCCTCTGGAGGACATGTGAGAATCGAATAATCGGTAATCATCCTTTAATTTTCTGTGATGATTTCAATTAGACATCAGAGCAATAATTACATACAAGCAATGGTTATTTCTTCAGGAAGGTGGAATTTGCTTGCACTATTTTGAAGATAATGTGGTAAGAAACTATGAATTTAACACAGAAATTTGCAAAAAAAACCCATACCAACATTTTGCACATCTACTTAATTTACAAATACTACTGGTAATATGTATTTATGTATTAAACATTTCGCATCAACAACACTTAATTTTACGATTTCATCTTGTACCAGAAAAAGCAAAGCTTTTCTTGCCATTAGCAGTTGTAGAAAATCGTTTTCAGATCAAAATAAATAATTTTTTTTAGATTACAAATAACGAATATTAATTTGTGACAGTCTACTGAATTAGTGACATCTCGAGCTTCATGAATTAACTGTCACGATGTTAACTCACAACAGCTCGCACTCCGTTTTTCAAAATTCCACATTATATTAACATGAGAAATGTGGAACCTTTGAAATATGGCAAATTTATCATAAGATGTTTCAATATGATAGTCTTTATATTGAGATATTCACACAAACTGGACGCATCGTGGTCTCGAAAGAGCATAGAAGTTGTTTAGATGAACCACCTACAACCTGTATTATTTCATGTACTACCCTCTCATACATGTAATTTAGAGTAAATTGTTGCACCAGCGATACGTATTTGCCGGTACATCAGACTTCCCTTTTGCGTGTTACACTTCCAATGCTTGTTCAGCTATGTCTTATAAATAAATGTTAAAATAAAAAGAAATAGTCATGCATATAATATTTTACATACAACTGGGAATTACATGTAACAGCAACAAAAAACGTACGAAGAAATTAGCCTGGAGTTTTGCTCTTTATCCAAATATGACAGATAACCCCCATAATTCAATTCCATTCAATATTTTGATCTAATGATAAACATTTCTTCAAAAGTTATCAGCTTCTTAAGTTTAACTGTTTAATTCCAAGGCGGCTTTTTTCTTCTAGCTCCTTTAAAACCGGGAGTTTTAGGGAGGAAGAGACATGAATTGGAATCTTCCAACCTGGGTGTCATTTACCCTACCTCCTGCTTAAGGCGTAGGGAAATGGGCTGTGTTTGGCATGGCTAATTGGACCCCCTATCACGCTTATTTACTAAGCGATCTGGAAACCTCACCTCCCCTCAAAAGAAGCCAACCGCCTCAGACCAGCCTTCGCCGCTGTTAAGGGAAGACATTTTTTAGACCACCCGGGATCGTCTCGCTTGATGTGAGAGGGTCAGAACTTTGTTTGAAAGAACCAGAAGTCACCTTAATAGCTGTGTGCAGCGTCCTCCAACCTAAGCCTGAACAAAGAGTAAGTAACTTTTATCTGATAATTTATTTGATTGCATGGCGACAGATTTCTGAATTAAATATATAAGAAAACTGTAACTTAATCACATTAGAGACGAATTGGTTTGGCATTTAAGTTTTTGGGTTCTCTACATTTTTCCTTGGAAAGGATTTAGAAAATATAAAATAGAGCTTTCTTCTTAGTGAGGTGATGATGCTAGCTGAATATTTCTATAAAAATTATGTAAATAATATGTTTCCCACTGCATATATTTTGTATACAATGCTAAAAATTGAACAGCTTATTAAACGGTTGTGGAAAAAAATGCTTCGTCTGGTGACTGCTATGAGATATTAATTTTTGATTCATAACTCTAACTCAATGTTCATGGTGAATATACTTTTTCAGAGAAATTGGTGACAATTTAAGGTGTGCCCGAATGAAAAGTTATATGTAAAGAAATTTTAATAACAGTATTCTAATTACAGTTCATGTGGAACAGTACAGCTATAAATAATCACCAATGACATTGATACACAGATCCCACCTCGTAGGAAGGGCGTGGATGGTTTCAGTGTAGACACTGCTGGGTCAGGCAAACACCCATTTTCGCCGTCTTCTGAATCTCTGTCATAAGCTTGGGCACCCACTATGCACAAACCTTTCCATAACCAAGCTTTTTCTGGATAATGTGATGCACAATGCCTTTGCTTATCGACAGTTCAACAGCAATTTCACGTCTGGCGATCCGAAGGTTCTGCCGTATGAGCCTCATCCACAGCCGAAATCGTGGCACTGTTGTTCACAACGTGCGCCTACCCAAGACGTGGCAAGTCTTGATGTTTACGCGCCCCGCCTTATAACGCTGACACCAGCGGAATATGGTGCACCGTGCGAGACACTGCTCTCCGCACACCTCTTTTATCTTGCGATAAATTTGTGAAGCATGCTTCCCTTCTGCGCGAACTGCTGTTTGTGCTGATCTGGAGCAATCCATCATGCAACGAACTTCGGAAACAACCATCCAGAAATGAGGATATTGATGCGAAGCCGTTAACTACGCAGGTGCAACTGGGAATACCACCACGCCATCTATCGGCTAGCACATTAACTCACCGGGATTTGATACAACGCCGATACAGCTAAGGTCTCCTTTTCATTCGGGCACACCTTATATAACATATCTGAATAAATCAGAAATAAGGACTCGACTACTGCGCACAGCTTAAAATTAATTAATCACATAGGGATCAAAAACTTAACTTCGAAACTGAATTTAGAGTCTTCCCTTTTTTCAGAAAAGAAGATTTTTATAAAAGTCAAAATGGGGACTTTTCTGAATGAACATCCATTAAAGCACAATGGAACAGCAGGACCAGTGAGTAATAATAACGAGCACGAGGTTGATTACTAAACATTACCCCATTCTAACGTTTCCGGACACAATGCAAGCAAAATACTAATAAAACTCCACGGTTTCTGACATGAATGTGAGCCTCCTAAAGTGATCATTACGGAGCCCACACTTTGAAGTGACTTTCGCCTCTCTTTAATTAGTGTTAATTACAATAATTAGGCGAATGATGGCCTGCATTGCAACTGCTTGTGTCGCTGTAAAATGGGGATAATGACGTGGAATTATAAAAAAAGCATAAAACCACATTAAATAAAAGGCAAACAGTTTTTAGAAAAACTATCAAGTTCAGCTTTTGCTGCTTTAGTTTAAAAGTGGTTTTCTTTCAGCTTGTTAGAGCTTTTTGTTCGTAAAAAAGTGTAGTAACATACTTGGATTCGGCGAAACACTAATTGAACAAGCTTAAGTAATTAAAAAAGTTTATTTTCAATCCCACGCAAGGAAAACAAACGAGTGGCCTTTTTTCACTTCTGTTAAATTCATTTTTACTGTTAAAAAGAACCTAAATGAACTATTTTCCTCGATATAAATTAAGCATAAATGGGATAATTGGTATACGTAGTGCGCTTTTTTTGCGCAGTGTTTCAGCATGTTTTAAAAAACTAAAGGAAGGATGTTTTCACTAAATTAAAACGCTGGCTTGGTATCTTACAAGCATTTTATAATGTAACATGGTTCTAAACTTTTACAGTTTTAGATGAAAATGTTCGTTAAATGTGAGAAAAATCGACAATGCCTACAATTTCTTCTGCTGTTATGTCAACAAGGATAACTTTTTTATGTAGATAGAGTCCTATAATTTTTTATGTTATAAAATTAGGGATTTGGTGAAATGTATCACCAAGGACGAACAAAAAAACATCACATTAAAATAAATTCTGTTTCTGAGGATTCTTAAAAGGTATCACAGACGCTTTTAATGGATTTAATTATTAAAAGCAGTTATATCTGCGTTGGTTATTCAGGGATCAAGGGATGCAGTCAGGGATATCTCCCATTATAGCGAAAGTGAGACTTGAAAATAATTTTTCATGAATTATGAATTTTGATTACTAATAATAATTTCTGTGGTTAAAACACGAATTTGTTTCACTTGCACTCACTGCCAGATGTATTTCTAATTATGATCTATATGAAGAATTTGAGAGTTTGGATGAGTTTATTATTTTGAATCCTTTACAGAAATCTTTTGAAGGTCTGATCTTTATATTTTTTACACGGAGTTTGTTTTCTCCTTAACTTTAGGCTTATTTTGCCTATTTTTTATAAATATTTTTTTTTCTATCACTAATTGTATACTTAAAATAATTCCATATTTAATATATATTTTGAAACAATAAAATAAAATTAGTGAACGAAATTCAAATATTACATCCACATACTTACCTTAGACAGCCATATAATAATACCTACCTACATCATACAGTTGGGTTAATACCACAATTTACTGTATCAGGTACAAGTTGATACTGATACGCGCAGGTACCTGATACTTTTAATTGATACTTTTGTATCTGATACAGCCGATAACTGATCCCTTCCTGTCGGTACGGAGCTGGGTAGTTGGCAATCGGGTAGTGATACGAGATTTCTGCCATGGCCATGCTAGCATGTGTTATGTGTGCTTTTTTTCTAAAACTACCTATATATATTATTTCTTATCATTACCTGGAATAAAATTATTTCTAACGCATTTTTTTACCTTTTCTTGCAATGTTTATTAAGTATCTAAGATTGATGGGATTTTCTACGATTAAATAAATATATTTTGCTTTAAGCTTTTCTTTATACGAAACAAATAAGTAACTCAAACAACAAAATTATTATTAGTAAAATAAATTTAGCATAAAAATTGGGCATGAATAGAATTTTCAGAATATAGCGATTTAAAAAATATAAACAGAAAATATTTATATTTTAAAAATATATGATTAATTACTTAAATGATGATGAATGAAAATGAAACTGTTGCTATCAGTCTTGTAAGTTTTAGAAAAGTCTTTACTTTTTAAAAATTATTTAAGAAATATTGTACAAAATTAAAATTATCAAATAAACCTAATGATAACGACAAATTTTGGAAGAGATGGAGATAATAGATTTTAAAGCTAAACTTCTATTAATATATAGAGTTTAATATGAACAACTTAAAGCAAAAAAAACATGAAATTTCTCTTTAATTAAGAAAGGAGGGAAGTAGGCATATTAACAATAGTATAACATTGAAAGCATACAAGGTACAACAACGAAAGAGTTAAAGAGAGAGATAAAAATAATTCGATAATTATAGTTTTGAAAAACTAATTTTTTTACTTTGTCAGAAGATAATCTTGTTTTCTGTCATTTAATATCAGTACCACTATCGAAAAAGTGAATTCTCATCGAACGGTTGTCACAATCATACAAAAATGTTTTAAGACTAGTTTTTTTTACAGAAAATTTTACCTCTCTTCCCGCCACTATTTTAATCGTTCTTAAATAAGGAAGTACCTACCGACTTCGGGGATCATTCTCGGTCGAGATGTTTCTACAAGCGTGTTTGATGCTGAAATCCTATCGTAACTTTTACACAAAATTAATGCATTACATATCAATCCCAGCTCGGATATCCCTCTTTCCGTTACACTTAACTATTTATTTCTCTCCTTTCCACCCCCACCTGTCATAGCTTCAAAACCAAGGCCACATGCACTTCATAATCATACCTCTACAGAACACGCGAATCTATTCCCAACCCGGAACTGCATCAATCTGATATTTTGTATCATATGATTACTTGTATCATGTTGATACTTCGTATTAGACGACCGAAAAAGAACGCGACGGAAGCGTTTACTTATCGTTATCATTCGAGTCCGAGAACCGATACCGAGTACCTGATACTTTTGATCTGTATCATTTAGGTGTATCTGATACTTTTGCGTACCTGCTACAAAGTGTGAAGTTGATACAGTATCACCCAACCCTACTACATCATTCATATGTGATGAAGCTGCTAAGTTGTTACTGACTAGTCTTTCGAATAAATATCAGTACTTGAAAGTTAAGAATATATATCATCAATCTGAAACCATGATACTGGAAGGAGACATGTGGAAGTGCTAAACAGCAATTGAACCAGTAGTTTGAAGGGAACAAGCGCCAGAAAAATAATCTCATTGAGTTTTTCAACCGAAGTGTCATAGAAAAAATAATAGGATTTTTTTCCCTTATTTTCCCAGAAAAAAGTTTTTGGATTTATTCCTTTCTTCAAACCGCTGATTAAGTTGGAGGTATGTATTTACAAATGCCTTCCTGAAGCATTTTTTAATTAGCTTTTCAAATGGATGCTTTCCTCATTCGCTAAAATAATTAAGTTTTCTTTCTTACACATATTATGTCCATGAAAAATACGCCAGTTTAATAAAATATCTAGTAATATTTCTTGTTGAATTGTGAAGACTACGGATGGCAGTTTTCGAACCGATAACATTGTTAAGAAACTTGTTTAACAAACCAAAAAAGCCTTCATGAGGAATTGGAGGTGATCACTAGGAAATAATAACAAATCAACATACAACAGCGAATCAAATTCACTGAGAGAGAAAGAATTACAAATGGTGCAGACTTATTACCATATCATACTTAAAGAAAGAATTACTTGAATTCCAACTTATAAAATAGAAACATCGTCAATCTGATTTCATCTGAAAGAAGCGGTTCTACTCTCAGCGTCTATACTGACAAACAAGAACCCGAATCTTTGATATGAAGTTCCGACTTGAAGACTAGGAATTCACTCCGTGGTAGGTTGACTCCTTAACCGCTTAAGGACTTATTCCGAGTTAACTCGTCCTAAATACCGTATGGTTACAAAATAACTCGGTCCTTAAGCATTTAATTCTCTGTTAGTCGCATTATTTAATAGATACGCATGCAATCTGAAACTATTAGCTGTTTTCAGCACATTGGAAATTGAATTTTCCTTATAAAGTGTACATGTAATGTCATGTCTGAATTGGTTTCATTCCCAAAAAAAAAAATCCTGTTTCTGCCTCTTTTGTTTTGTTTCTTCGAATATAGATGGCGTCATGGGACTAGTGTTTTCTTTACTAATTCCTCCTTCTAAAAGAAAATTAGCATGGGTTTGTGATCACTTGAAGACTTTTTTTCTCATTTTTCTCAACTATGGGCATATGGTTTTTATTCATGAAGGCTTATTTTAAATTTTATTCTATAAATTTTATTCTTTTATAAATATTTTTTTTGTTTTTTGGTATTCTTGTTTAAAGTTTAAGTGAAAATTCTTTTTTAAATTTATTTTAATTTTCCTAGTTGATTGCTGTTAAGCTCATGTACTCACGCCATGTAATTTCACCCTTTGTGACTTCTTTACTCTGTAAATGGAGTTATCACTGTAGTGTGCTTTTCTTTAAATAAATAAATATACATTCTCATTTGGACTATTATGATAGTTATAAAGGAAAAATTATCGAAACCGGATGAAAATAGCATAGAACAGATTTTATATCCACGAGAAAAATTGCGAGAATTTTAAGATGAAAATGATTGCGACTAACGGAGGGTTAACTATGGTACCCGAGCGTCACTCGTGCATCGAATAATAACATTTTCCAAATAATAAATTACAGTTAGGTCATTCATATATGTAATAATCCAATACAAGAATAACTTGGGATCTATGAACATCTCAAGTGGTGTATGAGCACTTAGTTGAATTAATACGACAACAACTTCTGAAAACAGAAGGTGCCATCTAATTTGACAGTACATTACGCAGTAAAGGGGTTAAATAAATAAATTAAAAAATTAAGGTATAAGCTTTTATTCATGCGATAAAATGAGCTCGTATTCTCTGTTAGCTTCGTGGTGTTGTTACAACCATATTTAACATGAGGTTACCACCTTCCAAACTTTATCGCCCAAATATAGGGCTAAAATTTTAATATTTTGTTAGGTTTAAAATAGGCATAGATTGCAATTATTTTTGCATAGTATTGTATTGTGTCACCGGAAACCCACCACTGTGCAAAATTTAAAAGCTGTAGCTCGATTGGAAGTGGGTAAGAAATCGATGTCAAGATTTGAGGACACGACAGTCAAGTTGAATAAAAGCTTATAAAAAACAGTGGATAAAAGGAAAATAAATTTTATTACTACAGTTAGTCGGAGTTCGACTGTAGTTTATCTGCATTTTTCAAAATACATGGGAATTTCGAAATTCATTATGTTCGCTGTTAAGACAGATTTCAACAGATTATTCAACTTTAGAGATGGGTTGAAAGTAAACTACGAGAATATAAAGATATTTTCTATTTAAACGATAATAGTTTCTAAAATAATAAAAATTTACTAAGAAAACGGACTTCTTAGTGTCTCTCTCTATATCTCATTCTACTTTTCTCTTATTTCTCTTATTCTTATCTCATATTCCCCTTAATAATAAGTATAGAGACGAAGAAATTAATCGTTAATTGCTTGGAAAAATTGTAGTTATCAGGCATTAGGAGAAAACGGAATCTGTCAATTCACAAGACATTAAAATCACAAGACAAAAGTTACTGCGTGTAATAAATAACTATCGCAAGCCTTGTTCCATCCGCGTGTGGCTTAGCCAAACCTAGAGTGTCTCGAGGTTCGTACTTGTGGACTGTGGAATACGAACAGCCTTGTTCCAACGGCGTGTGGCTTAGCCAAACCTAGAGTGTCTCGAGGTTCGTACTTGTGGACTGTGGAATACGAACAGCCTTGTTCCAACGGCGTGTGGCTTAGCCAAACCTAGAGTGGCTCGAGGTTCGTACTTGCGGACTGTGGAATTCGAACAGTCGTACGTACGGCGCGTGGCTTTGCAAATATCTCGGCAGTGCTCAAATGAATGGATGCAATGGCGCCGTCTGGCCCCTCCCCTTTCCTTTGATGAGCGAGCTATTTACCGCCATAACGCGGGAAACAACAGATGCACTTACAAGTCCACGAGCCACATCGATTCTTTCTGTTCCGACGACAGGAAATAACGCAAACCGCGGACGGAACTCGTGGGAAGACAGACCGTTGGAACGCAGCTTAAGACCGTTGCCTTACTCTACGTGACAGAACGGCCCGAGGTAACTTTACCAACAGGGCAAGGCAACAATATGGCGCCCCCTCACAAAACGAACGAATAAATTATATATTGTCTGTATTCTAAATGTTGAACAAACCTCATTTTTCAGAACATAGAAATGTGTATGTTTTACCTGCAAATATTACTTACCAATATCATGGTGAGATTTCATAAACTCCAGATATATTCAAGATTCTATAATGTTCTTATTTAATTCTGAATAATATATTCAACAAATTTATTTAAAAATATATTTGCTGTTTTTCCAGTGCTCCCATGTCTACTAAACCATTTTCCCCATTCGAGCTCCGCTTTGGCGCCACCTCGGATTTCAGCGCCTAGGGCAGTTGCCCAGTTTGCCCGGGCCTCGGGCCGCCCCTGCTATGTGAGGCTATTTTTTTCTTCTTCTGCAAGATGTGCATAGGATTCTAACATAAAATTGACGTTGTGTGTTAATGGAGTCAATTTTCATGACGAAACTAAGTAAAGTAGTAAAATGTTACAAATAAATCTCTGAAAATGCAGACTATTTTCTCTTAATGAAGCTAGACTGCACAAATTGCATTTCCATGATAAGTACACAAAGGTGATGAGTCTCGTGTAACAAATTACTGAATCTGCACCATCAGCTTGTTTAAAACTTAAATTAGTCTTAAACTATCAAAGATAACGCGATATTCCATAAGGAATTCTAAAGAAAACCGTTCATTATTATTATTATAAGATAAGCGGAAAGACTTGAGCAATCCGCTTTCGTTAAAGTAATCAAACGGGATATTTTCTTTGTTAGCGCAGGGAATGCACTTCCCAGCTTTTATAAATTTCTTAATAATTATCTTAGCATTAAATTATCCCTCAACTTCAAAAATTAATTATCCACTTAACTAAGAATCACGTAGATTTTCCAGAAAATAATTATGTTTTAACTATTCTTGTTAAAAATATAATAACTTAGAGAAATTTCAGGAATTTAATTTTAGGAATAAAGATCATATTGCATGGTTTTAAATTAATGGAGAGTTTATGTAGAAGAAAGATCATGTATGGATCAAAAACACAAATAACAGAAAAGGGTAGTAGAAATGTTTCTCGAAAATAGCCAGAACGTTAACTACTAAACTAAAAGCTTCTGCCATTTAATTAGTGTACGTTCTCATTATTTTCGAAAAACGAAAATAAACAGTTTTTTAATAAAAACTTTTTTAAAATTCATTATAAATAACAGATTGAATCAAGTAGGTGGGGTTTCCGTTATTTTTGTCAAAAGTAAGCGCATCATCTATTGAAAATAACTCTTTCAAACAAAAGTTTTGTGCGTTTTTAAAAACAAATTCTTAATATCGTACATTTTCACGATGAGTTAATTTACTATTATTTTTAGAGAGTTTAACTGTTTCTTTGTTTGACAGGAACCAAAACAAGTGATACGTGCTATTTTTTTCACTTAGTCAGTATATTGTAAATAATTTCGTTGGAAAACTTGATAAAGAAACATTTGTGTCTAATGATAACAGCCGATATAGATTAGCTAAAATAAAGTGTAATTCAATGAGTTACTTCGATCCATTTTGTTCTCATGCACTGAAAATTATGAGTATAGAATATCTAGTAGGTAATATTTATGGCCAAATAAATGGTATTAACATGCATCCATTGAAAAAATATATGTTTTGTCTCAAGAGAAAAAGACTGTCAGGATTTTTTTTCTGTTGGAGATAAAAGATTAACTCGGTTTTCTTTCTGTGAGAAAGAGTTACTTCAAATTATTAGGTGATTTTTAATCACCGCTATACTTGTGAGAGTTGCATATTGTTGGGAAACGGACGAATACGGATTCAGTGGTTATATAAGCGCTGCCAAATCGTCGATACAAATGAAAACTACCGAAAAATCACGTTTTCCAATTCCTCCCCCCGGTGCTTCTTCAGAAATGATTTGCGTGATGGCATTCTCTTCAACCAGAATTCCTTTTACACACTAAAGAGATCGCAATTGCAATGTGCTGAAAACATGTAGTGTGTTATTGATGCTCCATGGCTAAGCATCGAATAAATTTCAAGCATTCGATATTTCATATTGTATCGAATATAGGGGGAAGACAGGGACACTGATACACTTTTTATTGGAAGGCTAAGAAATGATTTTAAGAACGGAAATAATTAGAAATAATACTCTATATTTATGCATTTGTTAATCTAATATGGGATTTCAGTCGTGTTTTGGCCATAAATGAAAATAAAATATTTATTACACTTTTTTCCTAAAAATGGATTTGTATCAATCTGCCCCATACAACGGGTACATTGATACACACGGAGATATCGAAAATAATGATGGTTAATAGGTCTGCGATCAAAACAAAATTTGTTTATCAATAAACTTTATATTCCAAATCAAGTTTTAAAAGTTTAGCAAGGAAGCAAACTTTTATTTTAATAAAATTTCAACATTTTTAATGATACTGGAAAATCAAAACAATAATGCCTCAGAAAATAATTTATGTCTACAAATAACACAGGAGAATGTGTGTCTATGTATAAATATACTTTTGGAGGGAGAGAATGTGCACCTCGAAGCTGTTTTCTGAAATTTTAATGAATTAAAAATTAAGGGAAACTTTAGCTTTCTTCCTTGATGACTTACGAAAAAAATAAGCACAAAATCATTTTCACACCATCTAAAAATGCAAAAAATTATTTTTTTGATGATATTAATTAAATTTCCGTACAATTTTTCTCTCCAATTTTAACTAATTCGTAAAAAATACATTTTAAACTTAATTTACAGCAATTCTTTTAATTTTTGCAATGAAATTCAAGCTGTTTTCATAGTATAAACAAATGCTTAATTGCGTGTTTCTCTTAGATAGTTTATTTTTACGCGTCTTTCCATTTCTGAAGACGATTTTGAAAAGTAGTTGTTGTTAAGGCATTAATACACACAGAAGATTCACATGGATGCGCCCCGGAGTCAACTGTATCAATCTTAAGAGACTTTTTGACTTAAAACAAGTGGTCACGCATAATCAACGCTAAAGAACCTCAAAACTTAATATAGTTCAGAAAAATAAATGTTTTTTCCTACCTTCGGAGTCGATTCCCTGGCAGGAAAACGTAATTAGTGAAAGAAATCACACAACACGGACTTCATCACGGGACTTCTAAACGGACTCACGGACTTCTAAAATCATCTTCGACTAGAAGAGTAGCGGCTTGATTCATTTGTAAATTAACATTTGATTTAACATGGCTGAAAAATTTACCGTGTGCTAAGGGTTACGGTGGCATATATATGAGGGGAATCATAAAAATTTAAGAACTGTATCAATGCTCCCCACTTATCAATCTACCCCAACTGCCCCTATATTTGTTCTAGCATTTTACTTGATGCAAATAGATTTGCAAAATTCAAACTATTATCTTTATTTTTCGTTCTCAAAAATGTCATATTTTTTTCTTCTCTCTCAAAAATGTAGGGCCACTTTAAATATTTTTTACAGCTGGTTAGTTTGGGTTTCTTTCATAATGGAAACGTCAGTATGGCAAACTTGAATTTGCAAAAATGTATTCTATATTTTATTAATTAAAATATAGAAAGTATTTACTATATTTTAGGCACAGTAAAAAATTTGATATTGTAGATGCTTTCTCAGAGACACTTTTCATTTCCGTAATAAAAAACGATTCGTTATTGCTTCTCAACACTGAAAGACGCTAGCGTATGTTTGGTAAATCATAGTAGTAATAAAATCCTAATACTCACGTTCTTGAGCAAAATTGACTTACTTTATATTACGCTTAATAAACCAGCTGTACATATTTAGTTGCTTTTATTCAAATTTGAATATGCTCAGTCTTTCTACATTACAAGTATAATGCAAGTAAAACACTCCACAATTCCTAAAACCACATATCAATTCCTTCGATCTTTATACAGCAACAACTTTGTTTGTGGTACACCAAAGATAATTTTTAAAAAACAATCATCAGATAAAATATATAAATGAGAAACTTAAAAATATTACATTAATCGATACAGTACTAAAGCCTTAAAAGTCACCGAGAGAACTTAAGAAATTTATAAAATCAACGTAAGTTCAAAGGCAGTGAAATCATGCGACTTCGCAGTTAGATGGTAAACAACACCGTTCATATCATCTGACGCCTAACTGTCCTTTGTCTTACCCTCTACTGTGACGTCACATCTTTTTTTCAATGATTGGATGGAATGGAAGTTGATTGGAAATTTAAGCTAGCATTACAATCTTTGCGTGTGTCATGTCTCTATCGTAAAAAATATTTCTTTAAGGGGACATACGACTCCTAACTCTTTAATCACGAGTTGACATTTTTCCTCTAGGCCCTTTAAAACGGGGACTTTGTGGGAGGCAGCGACATGAATTGGACTCTTCAACCTGGGTGGTCATTTACCCCACCCCTTCTATACCCTTCCCTTAAAGCGCACGGGAATGGGCAAGAATAATTGGACCCCCTACCCAGCTTGTCACCTAAACGTTTTGAGAACCCTACCTCCCCTCAAAAGAAGCGAAACGCCTCAAACCGCCCTTCGTCGCTGTTAAGGGGAAATTTCTAGGCCGCCCCGGACCGCCTCGCTCGGTATGAGAGGGTTATACCTCGAAAACATGCGGGAAAGTGTTAAATTCGTTACATTATATCTCTGAAACAATGCAACTCACTTTTTTCTAGAAAAATATTTGTTCTTTCTCTTATAGTACACACATTTTCAAACCTTTATATTGATATGTATTTATTTGAGAGAGTAATAAATATGGGTATAATTGTTGGAGAAAAAAATGAGATAGTCACCTTGCGCGCATGATTACGGATAAAATATTGGTCTAAACAAAATATTTTGGGTATCTAAGTAATCAAATATTCTTTTTAAGAAACTGAACCACAATTTATTAACATTTAAATTAAATTTCTGTTCTGATACCAATTTAAAATAAAATATCAAAAATAGTTAAAATTTCAACTTTTCTACTACCCTATCCCCCTTAAAAACAACTTGTATGCAGAAAATATGTACAAAACTGTGGTTCAATTTGTAGATCGTAGCACAATATATATTCAGTAAAAATCTTATGAAAAAATATTCAATAATTCTTGAGATATTGTGCGCGCAATATTAAAAAAAATGCATTTTGAGATATAGCGCTCTCAAGATATGGCAATTTTCAATGTTTACGTTGAACAGCTGATACATTTATCTGCATAACTTTCATAGTTATGGGAATTTTTTAACTCGGATTTTTTTAAACTGTTTAGAAAAGACTGGGGAATAATATATATATTTTTCATAAAATCGAAAATTTTCGAGGTTTAACAGTGGTATGTCCCCTTAATGCATGGTATACAGTCAGAATATTTTGTGAGAATGTGTTAAACATATTGATACATTTACTGACAAGTAAAATTTATGGGAAAGGTCTTGGAAATAGCAAATATAACAATTTATGTATAGCGACTTGCAACGTCTAACGTGTTGTAGTCTTGTGCTCTAAGATGTCTGTATTGATTTAACGAGCTGAAAGCCTGAATAGATGGTCGTAACTCAGTCATCCTGCAATCCATCAGGTTATCTAAATTTCTTTGTCGTAATACAATCATCTGTATTCCACTTGATAAGAAACACGAGTGCAAAAGCTTTTGGGATGCGACTTACCTGGGACTCAGATAAATATTGATAAATTTTACTTGTCAGTAAATCTATCAATACCTGAACATATTGATAGATTTACTGACAAGTAAAATTTATGGAAAAGGTTCTGGAAATAGCAAATGTAACAATTAATGTATATCGACTTGCAACGTTATTAGTGTTCTGCTCTAAGATGTCCATTTTGATTTAACGAGCTGAAAGCCTAAATAGATGGTCGTAACTCAGTCATTCTGCAATCTATCAGGTTATCTAATTTTCTTTGTCGTAATACAACCATCTGTATTCCACGTGATAGGAAATCCAAAAGCATTTCGGATGCGACTTATCTGGGACGCAGATAAATATTGATAAATTTTACTTGTCAGTAAATCTATCAATACCTGAACATATTGATAGATTTACTGACAAGTAAAATTTATGGAAAAGGTTCTGGTAATAGCAAATGTAACAATTAATATATAGCGACTTGCAACTTTACTAGTGTTCTGCTCTAAGATGTCTGTATTGATTTAACGAGCTGAAAGCCTGAATAGATGGTCGCAACTCAGTCATCCTGCAATCCATCAGGTTATCTAACTTCCTTTGTCGTAATACAATCATCTGTATTCCACTTGATAAGAAACACGAGTCCAAAAGCATTTAGGATACGACTTATCTGGGACGCAGATAAATATTGACAAATTTTACTTGTCAGTAAATCTATTAATACTTGAACATGTTGATAGATTTACTGACAAGTAAAATTTATGGGAAAGGTCCTGGAAATAGCAAATATAACAATTAATTAATAGCGACTTGCAACGTTGTTAGTGCTCTGCTCTAAGATGTCTGTTTTGATTTAACGAGCTGAAGCCCTTAATAGATGGTCGTAACTCAATGATGGTCAACTTAATGATGGTCGTCAATTCTGCAGTCCATCAGGTTATCTAAATTTCTTTGTCGTAATACAATCATCTCTATTCCACTTGATAAGAAACAAGAGTCCAAAAGCATTTAGGATACGACTTATCTGGGACGCAGATAAATATTGACAAATTTTACTTGTCAGTAAATCTATCAATACTTGAACATATTGATAGATTTACTGACAAGTAAAATTTGTGGAAAATGTTCTGGAAATAGCAAATGTAACAATTAATATATAGAGACTTGCAACTTTACTAGTGTTCTGCTCTAAGATGTCTGTATTGATTTAACGAGCTGAAAGCCAGAATAGTTGGTTGCAACTCAGTCATCCTGCAATCCATCAGGTTATCTAATTTTCTTTGTCGTAATACAACCATCTGTATTCCACTTGATAAGAAACACGAGTCCAAAAGCATTTGGGATGCGACTTACCTGGGACGCAGGTGGGCACGTGAGTCCAGGTTCCGTTGTTGCAGCTGATCGGAGTGGCGTTATAGATAACGTCATATCGAGGCTCGCAGGTGATATTGATCTCCACTCCGTGAGGGACCCGCGCTCCTGGACTGTAGTCCGTGAAGTTGCCTTGCTCGATCTCCGGCACGATGCACGGCGCTGAAATCGTGAGCAATTATTACCTCTAAGAATATCTCAATAACTGAATAACATATGCAATATTGAGAACTGCAGGATGTTCCAAAAAGGTTTATGCTATCGTTAAAGTGATTAATTCGGTTATTTCATAGAAGACCCAGTTATTTCATAAAATAACTGATCAAGTCACGTAAAGTGAGTAATAAATTGATAATTCCACACTTAGTCTAGTTATTCTATGAAATAAGTAGTTATTCTAGGAATTAACCAGTAGTTCTCACTTTACAGTCTTTTGAATTCGGAACTTTAATTAAAACCAGTTTGTATATCGCAATATAGTAGGTTGGTTGAATAATGTCGGTTACTTTACACTTCAACTTGGTGCAGATCCTTATTCTATGAAATAACTAGTTAAACCAAAGAATACAAGTGAGTTTGACGCTTTAACTAGGGTTTATGATTTCCCGGTCTTTTTTCCTTCCCGGGAACATGACAGACATTCTCGGGATTCCCGGGAAGGCATCAAAATTTGAAAAAATCTAAAAGTTAGTTAATTTAATTGATATCAATAATATTTACACAAAATAAGGATATTCATAGAAACCAAATTTATATTCCTTTATACATTGAGCTTAAAAATAGAAATAAAATTTATTAATTATTTATTTTTAAAGTATGATTTAGGAAAACATAAGCAATCTATGCTTTTATCACCCAGCCTAGTTCTTAGCTTTGTTATGAACAACTCGACAGCAGAAAATGCCTTCTCAGTTTCAGCTGATGTTGGAGGAATTGTTCTCAAGTTTCTTCAAGACTGGCTCTCGAGCATGTTTTAATCAGCATATTTTCATTCAGCTAGTATGCTGCTGGAAGTGAAATGTGTCTCGCAATTTTAAAGTTAAAATCAAATGCTTATTTTTAAGAGGAAGAAGAGAGTGAAGATGATGCCATTGTATGATGCATGACACAGACAGTTACTGGACTCCATTAAGGACGCTCATGCAGACAACGAACAGAATTGATCGAAGGTTACTGAAAGAACAAGAGTTAAATGCCTATCACCATTAGGAATTTGAAACTACTTTGTTAAGGGAACCATGTATATCAAATTATACACAAGAGATTCAATTGAAATTATATTCCCGGCGAACACAAGCTGGTCGCCGAAAGCGGCTACTACATAATAAACAGTAATTCTCGTCAGAATTCAGCAATTCGTAAAAAAACACTAAATAGACGCAATATAAGACTTTATATGAATAAGATAATAAGCCACACCGATTTTAGTAACATTAATCTGAAAATAAGAAAACTTTTTCCAGCCTAGAAGCTCAAATTTAAAAATAGCATTAAATATAAAAATATGTTTTAATATTTTATAGAAATTCCTCTAATAACTACAGGCGCTATTTTGAACGCCATTAGTAAATTATTATTTCAAATACTGCTTGCGAAAGGGAAAAATTTGTGCAATAAACTCGTTAATATTTTTCTTCATAAATAAGAAACAAATGCAGGTGATATTGATAATGAATTAAAAATTAAAATTTCATGAAACTATAAAATCTTTTAACTGAATATTTCACAAAACTACCATTCGTAACAGATTTATATCAAATTTCACTTCAATTAATTTTATTAAATTATATTCATCTCAAATAAAGTAAAGGAAAGATATAACGACGTATAGATATAAAGATTTTCTCTGAAAAAAGCTCGAGGTATTGAATTACATGCGAATAAGCAAAATTCAAACAGAAATCACACTATTTGAGGCAAACATTGGAATGTTTGGATAATTTAAATGAATATTTTTTCCTTATTATAGTTAAATATATAATTTTAATGTTGAACAATTTTAACCAATTTAAAAGCTCTCAAAGCAATGATAAAAAATTGTTCGCTTAATTTGTATCAAAATGGAGGTTTAAAATTTGCGTTTACCTCAAAGGAAAAGAAAAGTATTACGCCAGGCAGCTTTCACAGAGTATTTATACATAGTAGTATAATGGTTACAGAATAGATAAATCACAAGTTTATCGCATGTAGAAAGGGTCTATGGTAGCTTGTAATTTACCGATTTTATAACCATTATAATACTTTGTGTAAATATTGTATTAAAGAGATTGATAATTAAATTACATATTGATACGAAACACTTGTTTCATGATTTTATCCCGACGTTTTCACGAAAAATCTACGGCACGGACCCGAACTGCGCCTTTCTTATGTTTTATTTAGAGTAGCTTTTGATGGCGCCATCTGCTGACAGAATATAGAACTAAATTTCGTGTATGCGCAGTAAAACAATATTTACCATAAATGCTCATATTTACCGTAATATTCAAATTTTTGAATTCAAATTTTAATACAATGTTTCTTATACGTATTTTCAAGTATTCTGTAAGTTACGTACGATTCGAAAGAAAACTCTGCATGTTATGATCAAAATACATCCGGAATTTTAAATTTTCTATTTAATACCGATTTTTACTTATATTCTGATAAATATTTTTATTTTCTCACTTTGTGTCCTAGCAATACTCCTAAAGCTCTTTAAAATGGCACCAGAAGCAACCTCCTAGCTAAACTCCTTTCCACGCTACACTTATTATAATGGTTATAAAATAGGTAAATTATACCAGCTACCACAGACCCTTGCTACAAGCGATAAACTAGTGATTTATCCATTCTGTAACCATTATACTACTCTGTATAAATATTGTATTAAAGAGATTGATAATTAAATAACATATTAATACGAAATACTTGTTTCGCGATTTTATCCCGTCGTTTTCACAAAGCATCTACGGCGCGGACCTGAACTGTGTCTTTCTAATGCTTTTTCATCTTCCGATTACACAGCTAAGTGATCAGTAAGGGAAAGGAGGGTAAGAGTACGCACCTAGTGGATTTTTCATTATAAAAAAGAGAATTGAAAAGCTAGAGCCTCGAAAATATACTGAATCATAGTTTATTAACTTAGAAAGAATTGTACAAAAAATTAAAACTTTAGCTTTAAAAAAATATATATTACGAAACGTAAGGGAAAAAATGCCAAATGCGTACTCTTACCCTACGTGGCGGGTAAGAGTACGCAGGACGTGAGGCCAAGAGTACGCACACTGAAAATTTAGCAGTAGTCGCACACAAATGCTCACCGCCTTCGTAACTGGAACATTTCTCATGCCACCACTCCTTATAATCCACACTGGATCCAATCTTCATCATATGCGTGTTCGCAGCCTGGACAATTTGTCCCCTCAATATTTGCCGAACTTGTTGAAGGAACTGGGTTTTCGATAGAATTCAGAATAAGTTTTTTCCTTGCTTTCAGGGCTTTTTTTAGTTTTGTCCCCATTGTTGGAATGGCCTTTTAGTTGTTGGAATGGCTGCTTCAAATTACAGATCGGATAAGAGTAAGCATATCTGGTCTGCGCGTACTCTTAGCCGCCGATATATTGCTTCTCTAAACCGTCCATAGATGGCCGTAACATTCACTAAAGTTAAATTCTAACGTGGCCACGTTGTTCAGAAGGGAACAAACCTCATAATGATATTTACTTAGAAAGCAAGCATTAGTCCTTTATTTATAAAAAAAATTAAGATTTCTTCACAGAAAAATTACATGCTAACATAACGAAATCATATCTTGCCTGATAAATAAAAGACAGCAAGGATGAAAATAATAATGGCGGTCTCTTGAGAGAGCTGAAAACATACGTATTGATATGATCACACTCGCGTGTGCTTGTATTGTTGCCAACAGAACAGAACGCCGTCCCTTACCCCCGTACCCGTGACCAGACCGGTCACTGAACGGTTTGATGGGCAAGACAAGGGAATTTTATTTAAGAAAAAGAAAAACAAAATAAACAAAAAGAAGGAAATATATACACTATATACAGCACAGGAATTTTCACTTTTACACTATTAGCTCTAAGTAGTCTTCTTTTCTTTAGATGTTGAAATACCTTTCTTTTATTTGAAGGTGGAATGTCCGGTGATTGAGCTACTTAGTTCCGCTCGCTGGGATGTTGAAGGCTAGGGAGGCCGGAAAAGATCTCTGTTCTCGCTAATGAATTTGATAATCTCACGAATTTTCTGCCTGGAGACGAGGTTATTGGCGAGCTTTTTAGCCATTCTTGCTCGAAGTTTGGCGCTGGCTTCCTCATATGCTAAGACACTGTATAGATACACTCCGTGGCATAGTGAAGTGCCGTGCCAATTCCACCACAACTGCAATACTCGCTGTCAGACAGGTGAAATCTTTTGAGGTAGGCAGGGAAAGGTCCATGTTGACAGAAGAAGATAACATCCTCTCTAATCCAGTTAGTGGGACGGAGACTAACTGAGGGCATGATGTTAAAGATTTTCCTGCCTGTATCGCCATTCTTCCATAAGGTTTGCCACTCCTCAAGCATCCTCTTCCGGAGGAGGCCTTTAATGTGCGGTTTAGGAAGCTTGGTATGTGAATAGGGGGGGAAAATCCCTGCGTACTCTTACCCCCACTTCCCTTATGCCGTTTGAGGCGGATCTGCATGCTACTCTACTGAGAAGCCTTCCCAGCATAACGTATGTCACTGTCGAGACCAACACATCAGATGGAACTGAGCTGGAGGATCATTGATCCTCCCCGCAAGTGAGAGTTCTGCAGCCTCCATTGTTTTCTGCAGGCAGAAGGGAATAACGCAGTAGAAATCCATCGCAGAACGAGCCGCGTTGAAAGAACAAATCTCATGAGCTATGGCGTAGGAAATTTAAAGATCGTCGAGTTAATGGTCATGGTGAAGTTGATTAGTACGCGAGCCTAACGCTTTACTACCCCTGTTTCGCGTGAAGTTTCATTCATTTTAAGATTTCTGAGTCCCGTCTGGTCCATGAAAAGGCCTTACACCCTTTTGGGAAAGCTAGGTCTGGGTGGATGTTAAATGAAATAAAAAATAGCCTTTCGCTTGTGAAGACATTGATCAGCAAGTTGGCCAAGTGGTTAGAGAGAGACGGAAGTGAGTTTCACTTTTTTTAACCCTCCTAGCGTCAGGCCCGAGATATCTGAACTTTTTTCCTCTCATAACGGCAAACCCGAGACTGTCTCGGGAAAGAAAAGTTCCATAAAAGTGTCAGACACGAGATTTTCCTTCTACAAGTTTTTCTCTCCCCCCAGGTGTCAC
>BGPR01003585.1:0-39059 GCA_013235015.1 Araneus ventricosus
TTTTATATATAGGAATTTATTGAATATGTATATACCTGCTTTCGTACAGCACACTCTTTTGAATCTGTTTCTGTGATAGCTCCAAAATGTGAAATATTTAATTGTGTTTATGGGGGAGGTTCCTGATGCTTTCACTATATAAAAAACGGCCCATTAGCCCCCAAAGCATTAAAAGGAAATCAGCTTTACTTTGTAAGTTTTATTTGAAGAAAAATATCTTTTTTGAGGCTAAAAAGTTTATTCTGTGCTGATTTAAGTTAAAGCATCAGAAGCAAAATAAAGCTGATTCATATATATATATATATATATATGAAGATTTTAGAATTACTTCTAGGACACAGAGTGTCTTCATTATAGCGAGCGAAGCGAGCAGGATTTGCGTAGCAAACCTGGGAGGATTGCAACGCAATCCTTTTGGGGGTTGGCGAGCTTTAGCGAGCAGGGGGCAGAGCCCCCTAGTATTTACGAATTCTATTATCGATAACAGAAATTTCATTAAGCAGAACAATAGGATCAAATTTTAAAAGTAAAACTTTGAGAAACACTATTCAATGATTAAGAGTAAATACTTTTTTCTCAAATAAATTTTATACACCAAATGAGTTTTCTATGTCTTTTACTGAAGCAATAAAGATACAATACAAAGTCAATAAAACATGCAAGAATAAAATATGCCAAAGATTTCATTATGAAATTAGTCTTAATGGAGTTTATATGATTTATTTCCAGCAAAACCATTCAAAACTGGCAGATTCCTAGTAAGAATATATATATGTAAGATTTAAGAAACTTTTACAGGGAGTAAAGGATTTTAAATTTTATTAGTCGAATTTCATTTCACATCTATCATCAATCAATAATGCATACTCTATACTGGGTGTTTCAGTACCAGTGTTACAAGCTTCTAGCAGGGGTAGGGTGCGCTTAGAGAATTCGGAATCGCATAGCAATACTAAATCGAAACGCACGCCAAACATGGTAGATGAAGTTTCACGTGAACAGGATTCCCAAGTGTTCTTGCAGATAATCTAAATTTTATACACTGACGCAATATTTGTAGATGGCTGATTATACGAGCTCGGAGCTAGAAGATATGCATCCTGCGTAAGGACCTGCGGAATGCAATGGGCGAGCCGCACAGCAGTTGCACCCTCAACCATATCCGATGAGGTGTACACCCAGGCATAAACTCCTTGTACACCTGCACTAGCGTTTATCTGACATGGGTTCTTTCCAGAGAGCCATAATAAGTCGTGAACGAAATGTAGAGGCTCTGGACATTGACAAGACTTTGCAAAGATTTTAAACAAGCGAATCCAAGTTCGAGTACGCGAGCTATGTTCCAGCTTACCAGGATTTCCCGCTGCTCGAGAACTTTGCGTGAGAACGAGATGCATCCCTATCATTCAACCACTTCAAGAAGGCACCTCGGATAGCTTTCACAAAGGTATCTGCAAAAGCGCATGCAAGAAGGCCTGGGGATCCCGCGCATGTACAACAACGTCATCAACCGCGTTTAGCAAGCATTTCGACCCAGCATTGCTATCTGATTCCGAGTCGTCTAGGTGTATCACACATTAGCATTGCTATCTGATTCCGAGTCGTCTAGGTGTATCACACCTCTCCTATAAGTTTATAACCCTGGATCTGTAACACCTTATGTTTCTACCATTTTATTTTAAAGTAAAACTTTTAAAAAACTAGTAATAACCAGTATAATTGCAGTGTACGAAAATACTCCTCTTGGTTTTACGAATATTCACAGCAAAAGAAGAGAATATTTTCAGTCAACTGAAAATAAACCGAAGGAAATAATTATTGAATCTAATCTTTTAAAGCAATACATTTTCAAAATGCGGCTCATACTTTTTCTTTATCTGAACAATTCCGATAGCCAATATATATATATAAAGCGAATTGGATTTAGTTTAAAACAAATACAAATAAAGGTAGATCAAAATTAACGGCCTGCAATCAATAGCTTAATCAAGAGCATTCTTCAATACTTCCAGATCTAAAACAAAATTAACGTTATTTGTTCTACATTTTGAAGTAAAATAAATTTTTAACAAGTCTTAATATAATTCAATATTTACAACAAATTGTATTTATAAAACATTATAAACAAAACAAATTATATTCTAAGAAGGAAACAGTTGGATTTATGCAAATAAGGGAAAAAACATCCAAAAGAATATTAAAAAATTTTTCATAGTCAGTGAAAATAATTAAATTCATTTTTATAAAACAATTAGACTACTTGACCAGCTAAGAACACAATTTTCTTGACTATAATTTTCCCTTAACGCATTTTGTTTTAAATACTGATTGATTTTATTTAACTAATCTGATTGACAATAAAAGCAGCAGCTGATGAAAGAGCTGTCCCTAAAACCACACAAGTGAATGTATCAGGATTGAATGCTTCAGGAGCCATTCCATACCCTAGTATAGTAGTTAGAGCCACCATTGCTATAAATAAAGTCATAGATTATCTTTCTTAAAAGATGTATCATTCAATAAAACACATGGGTGAGAAAATGTTTGAATCCAATTATTTTTATTGAAAGATAATGAACGTTTCTGTAGCACTTTACTGTTTTACATCCAGTAGCCCTATATATACCATTAATGTTAGTGCAAAATGTCACTTTTGCGTTAGTGCAAAGGCTGTCTAAACGCCCGCAAATATACCAAATACAACTTTATACTGCAAAATTGGCGGAATATCGCATTTCTGGTGCGCATTTGGCATGTAGGGTTTTACCAAACACATCCGATAAATGTTCTACTTTTAGTAAAACCTAATTCATAAAATAGAATAAATGTTAAGATTGTAGTAAAAGTAACTAATAGTAAAAGTAAAATATTAAGTATATCTGACAAAGATGCAATAAATGTATTTGATTAGAACACCTAATAAAGTTATTTTTTAATCACATTTGCTTTCAGTCTTTTAAAAATCAACTCTGAAAAGAATAGAACAAGAAGAGAAAAGAAAAGACGAAGAAGAGTCTATTACTCGCAATATTAATTCTCCACAGGGTTGTCGATTTTTTTTATTTTTTTCAAAAAAATCGATTTATTTGATTTAAATTGGATTTTTTTTATTTAAATCAAGATTTTTTTATTTTAATGATTTTTTAAAAAACTACATATATATATTTAGCATTTGTATATTAGAATTATATATATATATAACAACATACCAGTCATAAGCTGTACTTTCTTTAAAAAAACAAATTAAAAAAATTTAATTCAAAAATGTAACAACTATTTTAATAAATATTTGTGAACTAAAATATAAAAATAATATACTTTTGAAATATAAGACAATTTTATTAAGGAAAAAATATAAAAATTGTCATTTCTTGACTATAAGTAGATATATTATTGTTTGTTAGAATATTGGAGAATTTTACACTCAGCTGTTCATTTGTTTCATTACAAACACAAGTTTTGAAGCTTTCTCTAATCCTAATCTGTTTCACCCAAAACATTAAATAAAAAATTTTCTAGATTAAATTTTTAAATTCAGGCTTCGAGGTGCATTGAGTCACCATCAAGACTACCTGTGTGCCAAATTTCATGACTAAGTGTGATAGATTCATCTGGACATTGCGCACACGCTCACAAACGTTGTCTGTTATATGTATAGATCATAGTTTAAATTGCACTATGTAGATGTTTGTATTTCTTTTGGAACATTTATATGCATTACTTAATTATCTTACATTTGAACATTATTGCAATATAAAAACTTAGTTGTCCGCAACACTATTTAGTTTTCTCCAGTATTAAAATGAAACTCACTATATTTTACTATTTTCTTTCTTTGTGAACATGATCCTTTCACAATATTTATTTTATTTTATAAAAAAGGAGCAACTCATACTTTGCATTTTATTGTGTTGCTCATTAGAGATTTATTTAACCCTTTGCGGCGAAGTGTGCCAGTTAATGGCACACTCAATTTCACTCGCTTCTCTACCGTTAAATTCAACCGTAAATGGAAAATAATAGGTTTAGGATAGGAATAATAGTACTCCTTTTAGAATGTATATAGCAGTCTTATGAAATTTTGTTCCGAATAGGAATTATTAGAGATAAAGTTTGGGAAAATTCCTTGAATCAGAGATAAGAAATTTTTCAGTTCTGGACGTTTAACAATTTTAGCAAAGGAACTCGAAAATTTTGCTCCAATATTCTTGAAGTTTTACTTTATAATTTTCTGTAAGATTCAACAATAATTTTTGAGTGTATTAAGGTGGCTGTATCTAAGGGGGTTCTCATGAGGGGGTGATCCGAAAGGGAGACCACCCTCCCCCCCCTCGGAATGAAGTAAGTTTTTTTTTAAACTTTTTTTGTAGATTCTATGTCTAGACAATAAACTAAACCCATTCATGATGTTTTCTCATCATATTTTAAAAAAATTATTGCCTTGCGCCGCAAAGGGTTAAAATCTAATTTGCTTGTGTTCTCAAAAATAAAGATATGGAAAGTACTCTAGTTACATCAATTCAATAAAATATTTTTATATGTTCTAGATATTCTTTCTTTAAATATACATTTAAAAATATTTTAAAATCACTAGTTAAAGGTACATGAACAATTTTATTTCATCAAAGCAGATTAACTTGATATTTAAAATAAAGTGATTTAAATCAGTGATTTTAATCAACTGATTTAAATCACCGCAACCCTGCAAATATGCCGAGCACAAAAACTGATAATTCTGAAACTTACACTTCTGACAGGAAATCAAGGAACCTTATTAAAGAAAACTGCTTTTTAGTTTTAAGAACAAAATCATAATCAAATGATTTAATTTTAAATTGGCTCGGAATAAGTTTTTAGGCGAGTTAAAATAACACCTAGCAGTTACGTCCTTCCTTTTTATTTATATTTGCTAATGTGAATCAAATCAGCGAATCTTTTAATTACAATAGTGCCGCCTGCAAGTCTTCAGTCTCCTGAAGATCTGAACCTGATCTCAGTTTGGGTAGAGATGCTCCTACTAAGAATCGTCATAAAATGTTTGCCTTTTCCAAGCAAATAGTTATGTAAAATCATCAATGAATACTTGTTTTGCATTCATTGAAAAATAAGACTTGAAGCCTGGGTAATATTAAAACTCCTGTAAGATAAAATATGTTAGAAATTGGTGAAAACCATACTTTTTTGAAATTTTGCTTAGTTTATTCTTGTTTTTAGTAATCTAGGAATAGTTAAAACTCACTGCTACCTAATTTTTTTCATACGTATTGCATATAGATGCAATTTTGGAAAAAGCTTAGATTATGAATGTAGCATTTAGTGCTCAAAAGCGCTTTTGCCTAATATGTTAATTTTTTGTGACAATTTAAAATATTGGTTTACATATGAAATTAGATGCCTTCAGTAACAGTCTTTGTTGTCAAAACTACTATTCATCTACAGGATATCACCTAAAACCATTATCAGGCCCAGAATAAGTGTAGATTAGCAGTATAGGCTCATTATTTCACATTACAATAATTATCTATCTATAGTTGTATCAGGTCTTTATGGGCATGTTTTGGAGTTAATACAAAGTTACTTGTATTTTAAAAAGAGTTACGATATTATGTAATAATTTTTCCACTCCACATTTTAAACCATTCCATTGAAGAATCCAGATCATTCTTGAGAAAGACAAGCATTTTTTTTCTGTGTTGGTGTACAAAGAACATAGGATTAGAATAATAATGCTCAAACATTAAATGCTTAAGATAGTTTTTATTGCTAGTCTTTCTATTGCAGTTTGTGACGGCATAATAGTTGCAGATGTGAGATCAGAAATTTTAGAATCAATATTTTGTAGGATATGAGCTTCAGATATAACATTAATAATCAGTTAACTTATTAATAATCATTTGACTGTAATAGTAGCAGTCAACATCAAGTATGTTAGAAATTTGCTCATTGCCATAAAACCATGAAGAAATAACTATGCTACTTTTAATAACTTTAGCATGAATAACTTACACCTTAGGAATCAACTCATAAGGATAACCCTTTGACTACTAACAGGACGTATACATCCTACTCACATTCTAATATTACTAACGGGATAAAAATTGCTTTGAAACTCATTGTAATATGTACCATTTGTAGAGCAAGAACAATCATGCACATTTTCCCTTCTAAAAGCCATTATTTACTGAAAATTTTTCTTCTGTGCATGTATTCTCGATAGTTTTAATCTATTGATAAGCAATACACATTTTTTTGCAATAAAATTGATGAAATATTGTGAATATATAATTAAGTTTCAGCAATAACTAATAATAATCATGTTTTATGCATAAAAATGTAATGCTGTTTTGTTACGGGACTATTATGTCCCAGCTTTTGATTTAAACCCCACATGGAGATAAAAAGAAAAAAAAAATTAAAAAAACAATCAAATCAAAATTGGCTTATTTGGATTCTATTGTCTTCATTCACATAAAAAAACTGGATATAAATTTTTGAAAAAGAATCTTAGCCAAAGGAATGAACAAGATCATGTATTAAAACTCGAACTCCTAGTATCAAGCAATGCCGAATTTATTCAAAGTAAAATAAACTTGAAACTTCTTACTGTAGTTTAAATATTCAAAATGCATGACATTTTTTTTAATTGATAGTCTTTTAGTATATTTTTAATATAAATATTTGTACAACAATCAATTTTTCATTTATTATTATAATTTCAATACCCATTAAAACGGATATGGCTTCAAAGAAACATTTAGGAACATTTTCCAGATGCTTTTAGGAGACTAATCATCGAATATTTAGATTTTTGCATTTGTAGTTAACTTTATTTATTATAAAATTATAGCAGCAGAGTTTAAAATTAGAGGAAGAGAGAAAGGTTTTCACTGCAATAAAGGATGAAAGTTAATATGACAACTCGAATGTCCAAATTGCTGAAAACAGTACGAATGGAATGTAGACAAAACACTCAAAATTTACTATGAAAAGCAACTGATTAACTCAAAGCTTGCACAAATGTTACCCTGTACCTCGGGTTTAAGCAGCATTTAATAATGCGATTCTCTTTTGAATTTCATAATGCTACAGATTCAGCATATTTTTCTCTTAAATTATTATAAGTTATTACTGATCAATCTTTTAAATATTTCCAATAAGTTTGGAATATGAAAATAGATACTATGGATACAGGATTTTAAAAATAAGTACACATATTTTTAAAAGGTGAATTTTTTTTTTATTATGATATCTCGTAAAAACATGAATGGCATTTTTACATCAACAAATATTTACAAAATTGTTACAATTATCACATTTTAACTGTGCACATCTTCAATCTGAAGTATTGAATCTAAGCACAGATTTAGTGCATTTTTCTCCCACAGATATTGATATCACATGGTCCAAGATTACACAGGTCTGCAATGACATAATTGTCTTAAAAATAGTGTCTTCATAATTTTTGGATGCTAATTACTGGAGAAATAAATTAATTTAGAAAATCACATACGGTTTTATCACAAATCACAGGTTTAATATGTACAAATTTTATATATTTAAGAGCAACATAATATCATTTGCACGGAAATATTAACCATATTTACAGATTTTAAATAGTAATTTGCTCTTTATCCAAAGAATAAAATATTTATTTGTATTATTTTCCCTATCTTAGTACAGTTCTGTACACAACTGTGAACTTTTAGTAGAAGTCCTTTTTACTTTTAGTTTGTGTTGTGGTTGAGAGAAATGGACTCCAAAGGATATATTAATTCACCAGATTGTTAATTAGCCAGATTGTTAGAGATTTGAATTATTTCTTCCAAAATATGAAATCATTTTGTGAAAAAACCTTACGTGATAGAAATAGAGAACCTTACATGATAGAATGGAAAATGGATTTCATTTTTGAAATCAGGACTGAAAATAATATAAAAATAAGTAATAAAAACTAAAACAATTTTTAAAAAGTATTTTTTTGTAGACATATATTACAAGTTTTAGAATGATAATGTCCATGATAAATGCATTCTTAAATTACAGCACTTCTAGTGTAGTTTCCAAGACAAAGACAATAGTTGATTTTTTCTCTCAGAGAATCCCATGATCTGTCCCGTTTGATTTCTTGTAGAATTCCAACCAATTTTTCTGACTTAGCCACTGTTTCACAATGAATCTGCAACAAAGTAAAGGATTTTTAAAATCTGAACTGGGACGGTGAATTTATGAAGAAAAATGCGCACAAATCCATTTAACTGCTATGGTTTTTTTTAGATAAAAATAAAGTACTACACATCCAAAAATCAGCTGCCGAGATTAAACGCTTAGAAACAACAGATATTCTCAACATTATAAGACTGGTTTTGATAATTATAAGGGTTGTTTTTTGGAAACAATTACACATATTTTCTTTAAAGAATCCATTTAATAATGATTTTAAAGCAAACATTCACAGATTAAATACACAATTTAATTATTTATAGATTTCTAAAAATAATAAAAAACTTTAAAATATTATCAGATATTACTGCACGCAACATTATTAAAAGAAATATGTTCATTCTTTACAAGAAATCCAAAGAAGCTTTTGAACTGCAGTGTGTAGTGAATATTTAAAAGCAGGTGTTTTCATGAACTCTTTTTAATACAGAGCTTGTTCTTACCTGCAGAAACAAGGCCAAATAAGAGTGTATTAATTCGAAATTTCTCTTTGTCTTCAGCGATTCAGACAAAGCTTTCAGGAAATATTCCATAAACTGTTCAGAACCACCATTTTCCGGATTGAGACAACGGATTTCAACATCTATTTTTGATGGACCTATTTCTTCAATTTATCTAAAACTATACCATCTGAAAACAAAGAAATATTTTATATTTTAGAGGTATTTTATTTTATCAAAACTGGAAAACCATTCCTTAAAAAAAGAAAACAACAATAACAGTGTTAAACTGATTTTCAACAAAAAGTATTTTAAAATTCTGGCAAGTTTTAGGAAGAGGGAAAAATACTTGCAAAAAAATTCGGTTTGAATCAATAACAGCTTCATTTGAAAGAAAAGCAGCAACAGATATTGCATTTACTTTTGTACCTCGCATATTTATATTTATGCTTGTAAAATAAATGTATATGCAATTTCAATGGGAAACCATCTATATAAGGTTAGATTATTAATTTCTGTTATCAGATATATATTAATACAGTTGAGAGTATACCTTGAACTTCTATTTTCAAAAATATTGAAAGAAGAACTTGTTAGGAAAAATAATTGTTAAAAAATAATAATTAATCTTTATTGTCACCATAAACAATAAAGAATCTTCAAAGATTGCTCAATGAGTACAATTTTATTTCAACACACCACAATCTTTAAGAAAATAAAGATATGCTAATTTTTCTTCACAGTTTTCATGTTTAATTTAACATTGTTGATCACTTTATCTCAAAATCAAAACCTTTAAAAAAACAATTTTAATTACGTATGGCCCAAGAATAATATGCTTGTGAATGAAATGTATGCAAATCATCAAGAGTAATACTTTTTTTAATGCGCAGTTTTTTACTCAATCAGTTTTAAATTTAAAAATGGAAACAAAAACGGAAGTATTACCTACAAAAACTGAAATAAAATAATGGCTTATAATGTTTTCTAATAAAAACAAACAGTTATTTCTAGAGATAACTTTTCACAATAGAGAATTATAACCCAAAGCTGTTCAAAAAGTATATAAAATTATTAACTGTAATGCAGATCATTAAGTTCATTCAGTTAAAAGAATATTGTTTTTAACTGGCTTCCCCCGCACCAATTCTAATTATTTTTTTACACCTAACGCTACAAAACAGACTATTTTCTTCAAAACTGTTTGAGCTGTTCGTTTTTGCCACTTTTCATCCAACACCTTCTTCCCCTTTTTATTGAACTGCTTGGAACACTGATGGATGGACTGTGCATAAGCATTACAAAAAAGGCAACTAAAATTTTTGGCTCAGCTTTTGGAATACAAACGAGCATGCATGGGACATTGTACTAACATATACTTCTAGGCAACATTTAAATAAGATTCTTGCTTTAGTGGTACTGTAAATTCATAGGATTTAACAATTTATTTTTAATCTGAGTTGTTGGTGTCGCAGTTCACACTGAATCTTGCTGCATTGATCCATTCTTTGATTGACAAGTAAAAAGCATACAGCATTAAAAAAATGTGGACTGTTAACAATTAGTCAGTCCAAATTTCTTTATATAATTTTTTTAATGCTATTTCACACTTCTGCACTTGATATTTGTATTTCTTTCTATAACTTATATTCTTATAGATGCTTTAGAGTATCCTTAATATTCACTTGTTTTTAACAAAAAGGCTCAACTTTTAAAAATCCAAGCACACTGCTTTGCCTTTTTAACTTTAAGAAATCTTTCTATTATTTACTTTATTTCTAAAAATCCACCAAAATCTTCACAAAACTATTTGTATTAAGTATTAACCATTTCTTTTTTAATGAAATCATTGCTAACCTATTAAATTATTTCCAAATTTCATTTTAAATGCCCTATGTTTTTGAACTAAAATGTGTTAAAATAGTAAATTTGCATTGTTCTTTGAAAGCACCCTCATAGTTCACATGCAGATAGTAAACTGTACAACACTCATGTACTATGCACTATGTACAACACTCAAAAATAATAAAATGTACTTTGGCAAATAGTTTATATAACAAGTATGCACAATGTATTACTTTAAACATTTGATATAAAATTATTTCTTAGGTGAACATTATATTATTTACTTTATATTCTAGATGTGCATCAACTCTTTAAATCACATTTTTCTTTGCCTAAGTGTTACATTGAAATAAAAAAGTACACATTAAAGTTTGAATTTCATTAAAAATTTGAAAACTATTTCTTTAAAGCAGTTAATTGACTTAGGAATTTAAAAAGCAACTATTTTATAAATTGCTAGTGAATTTATTCAAATAAATATTAGGGGATAATTGCAAAGAAAAATGAGATCATATACTTTTGCCTTGAAGGTATTACATTCACATGAGTGAAATCTTGTTTAAAAGGGCATGCAGGAATAAGACATCAAGGGGGGAGGAGCAGGGAGATAATCGTGTTATTGGACATCTCATAGATTGATTAAGGGGAGATAAAAAATTTTTGCACCTCCTTTTTAAGTTTGCCATAGAAAATGGTGATACTTTTTGAAGATATGTGCCATCAGGCAAACATGCATTTGGGGAAGTTTCACTCAGAAATATTAGCTGCTTTATGGGCTAAACTGTGTACTGAAAAATAATTTTACAGCATGACAAATTAACAATCCCAATAAGCAAATATAATTTTGATTTCCATTTAGTCTTTCTTCAATTAAAATCTAGGTTTTCAACCCACAAGAAGAAAATTATGACCATAAAGTGAAAAAAAGCAAAATATTTATTAAAGGTGGATATTGAGAAATTAGTGAAAATTTCAAATAAACTTCATATATCTGTTTACTTTACACACAAAATTATGTATTTTGATTAAATGTGTAAAAGAAAATAAACTAAAAAATTTTCATCACTTTGATTACCAAAACTGAGTTACTATAGATAATTTAGTAAAGTTACATCAGTCATTAATAAATAAATAATAATAATAAACACATTCCTCCTTTATTTCAAATTTTGAAGAAGTGAAATGTCTAATTTTATTTGACTTATAAAGTAAAAACCCCAGATATGTTTGGTGTTTGCATATATATTATTTCTTAAAAGCTTTTAAGATGTCTTTAAGTTAGATATATAATTTAAAAAATCTCAACATGTTTAATATCATTAAAGACCAAAATTTCAACTCACAATTTTCTGTCTCATTACCTTTGTACAGTATTTTATAGAACTCCGACTTGTGTTGCATTGGATAATTCAGAATAAAATAAAATTATATAAAATCAGAATAAAAAGGAATAGCAATACATGATTTTATGTTTGCATTTCATTGTGTTCACCTTCCGAGTCTTCATAGAGAAAAATTTTTCAAATATCAAAATGAACAGTATAAAGATTTAGACAGAGGATCACTTACTTTTTCTTTCCAGTTATCAGAGTCTTCTATCAAAAACGTTGGCTTCAAGCCAGAGACAACAGGCAAGAAAAAAGGGCATTCTTCGGTACTCGAACTGACACTTTTGGTTTATTTCGGTGCTGAAAATGAAATTATAATAAATAATATATGCAAAAACAGAATTAAACAATTAACTGCAGACAAAATTTTACACAATTTGCTTCCCAATGTCACATGATCCACTTTTATTGTCACCCTTACTGTGATAACCCTCTTTTCTAAGGCATAGGCATGTTCCAGGTGAACCCTGTTCAGGGGCAATTTATTGCATTTCAAACCAGAAGGTATAGTTGATACAACTAGTAACAAATTACAGAAGAAGATATTTTGTAAAAACATATACATATGTTATGGCCAATGTGATTAATCGGTTATTATTAATAATAAATAGAGTTTTAAGCGGTTATTACCAATAATGACAGTTATTAATAATAATAACTGTGGTCAGTATTAATAATTGATTAATCACATTGACTGTAACATATATAGATTTGTGACAATTAAAACACATTTTAAAAAATTATTTCTACTTTAATTATTCATTTAAAATAAGACAGACAGTTAAAGAATGATATTCCAAGAAATACCCATGAGCACTTTCTATGGAATAAAATCCAATAGCCAAAATAAATTAAACTTATAATAACTAAATTTAGGAAAAGAAACTACAGAAAATGTTTCAAAACAAAACTATCTGAGATTTTGAGAGACAGCTTGTGCATTGGAGTTCCTCTAATCATGTCATCCCCACTTTTTTCAAATAATTTGACCACCTTTACACATTGAAACGTTTAATTGTCTAATGTAAATAAATTTATTTACTAATTATATCTTGTATACACAATTTGAGTTAGAAAATTATATAGTGTTCCACAGAACATCAATGTAAGTGGAGGAATACTGATTGCAAGAAATTGCAATAAAGAATAACAAAAAAAATAATTATAACTAATTTGGCAAAATTTTTGAACATTTTTTTTTTTGGGGGGGGGGAGTGTCATTTCAGTAACTGGGAAAATAATTTAGCAACATGGCTCATTATTGATGAGATGAATCACCACTGGAGGTTAAAAAGTTTAATTTTTTTAGAAATTATAAAAATAATAGTATTCATGTAGTTTGGACAATTTATATACATTTTATTCAATAGCAAGTTTTTATAACAGACATTCAATTTTTTTTAAGGAAGCCTAATACATATATGACAATTTTATATAATCATTTCTAAGTCAATTATTAGATATTTTACTCTATTTTATCATAAACACTGAAATATATATAATGATGACCAAGAATTTTGGCAATATAAAAGAAAGCTAAAAATAAATTACCTGAATTATATCTAAATCTAATAAGTTCAGCCAATGTGATTTAAACACAGAGATAATGTAACAAGTTCATCAGAAATTTGTTCTGGTGATTTAAATTCTGGAACTGAGTCATCTGCTTCAGCTTCACCGGCAACTTCATTGTTTTCTGGAAAGGTGGGGGAAAAATTACCATGGAAATAATAAAAATTGATTAAATTCTACAAAATTAAACAAATGATTCTATAACACAGGATATATAAAAAGAAACATCATTACACAAGATATGCATCTCAGCAAAAACATTTTTTTTGAAAATGTGAAGTTCCCGCAAACATATTTTTGCATGCAAAAGTAAGTACAGATCTTTCTCAAGAAGAACCTTTTTTCTTCTGGTATGGTTCCAATATAATAGACGAAACAATAGACGTAATTAAAAGGGAGGAATTTAAATTATGCAATACAAATAAAAAGAGTAACTTATTATTTTAAAAAAATTAGGGTTCTTTCCCGGGATCTTGGGAAATCGTGAGATTTTCATACTTTTTGCATTCCCGGGCATTATACTTCATTCCCAGGAATTACTGGGAACAAAAAAAAAAAATGGAAAATTATTCAGAAAATCACCTCTCAAGAATGATATCTAACAAAATTATGTTAAAGCAGAGTTTCGTTGTGAAAAGATGGTTTGTTTAGACACCAAAACACACTGGAATAGTTTGTTGGCAATGCTTGAAATATTTTTTAGAGATAAAATCAGCAATTTAAAAATCATTAATTAATATTGAAGAGCAAAAACATTTTGGCTAATGCAGAATTTGAAACTCTGACTGCAATTGTAGCAGGCTTGAAATCAGTAAAAATTGGCCTAGAAAACTATGCAGTTGAAAAGCAACTTTGCTAACTGCCAAAGGAGTTTCTTTCATTATTGGTGAGTTGAACCAACAAAACTCAGAATTTGCTAAGAATATGAAATGGTCTCTGGTCTAAAGAATTAGTGAGAGACGCAATGTTAGTTTTATGCAATATCTAAATTTTGGGAGAAAGTACGATGCTGCTACAGTTACTGTTAATATTTCACATTTACCAAATAAAAACTCGTTGATTTAACAAGCTAAAATAATTATGACAATGCGTTTTTAGAGGAAGATGAATCACTGCCCAACTGTTCGTACTCAGAAGAAGAGAGCACAGAAACTTTGGAAGAGAAATTTTTTACGTTGTACGAAAAATTAGAAAAGCGACCCACTCAGAGAAAAAGCTCCTAATGTTGTTCAACTAGCACGAGTAAGCTTGCTTGAGCAAGATAGTGAAGCAAGAATTTCAGTTATTTGACTCAACAGAAAATCGATCATCAAATATTATAAAACTGGGTGAGGCTTTGAAAAAAAAAATTCCTCCAACATCAGCTGAAGCCACGAGTTCAGGGCATTTTCTCCTGCCGGGTTGTTCATAACAAATGTAGCGGAACTCTCTACTACACAATAATTCAAATATTAATGTAGGGCTGACATCTACCCCATGTCTGGTTTTGGTTAAAATGATCAACATATACTGAATAGGCAAGGATGTGACACATAAAGACATTTAATTACGGACAAACACAACACACAACGTTACATTGAGAAGTTACAAGATACATCTGCATCTGCAAAGTGAAAACAGAATAACAACAACTGACGTCAGTTTAGGTTGGCTCTGATTGGTTGGTGAGGAGATGCCATTCGCAACATCCTCCCCCCTTTTTGAGGAGCTGGATAGCTACTCAAAAACATCATTTAGAGTCACTAAGTTCAGTCTCTTAGGTATCTTTATGGCACGACCACATCTGGACACTTGAGGCTGGTTAGCCTTTGAAGGATCTGGAATAGAAGATTTCACAGAAGTCTCTGGATTAGGAGAGTTCACAGACAGTTCGGTCAGTTGAACTTTCTGGAGTGGCAAACTCGTCAAGTCATTTCCACTAAGCTCAAGCGGAAACACACGTTGGATTGGACGAATTAAAGTGGAAGACTGAGTCTTTAATTTAACAGTTCTCACTAGTCCATCCTTTCCTGGAATCAGTTCTATTATGCGAGCCAAAGGCCATTGAAGACGTTTTTTCACATCGTCCCCAATCAAGACGATATCTCCTTCACGAATGTTTGACGACAGAGGATCTTGTTTTTGTCTTTGAATCAGTTGACCCAGGTATTCACTCCTAAATCGCTTTCTCAGCTCTTCGATTACTTTAGCTCGAAATCTTAATCTCTTGCGGAAGTGATTAGCATCCCGCACATCTAAATCTTTTATCTCGGCAGTTGATATGTCAAACAAGAACACTGCAGGTGTAATTGGAGTAAGATCCTGCATGTCTTCAGAGAGATACGTTAACGGACGTGAATTAACAACCTTTTCACATTCGCTTAAGATTGTCAACAACTCTTCATACGTGAATATGGCTTTACCTAAGGTTCTCCTGAGAAGCTCTTTCACTGTTCTCACAAGCCTTTCCCAAAAGCCACCCCACCAGGCAGCTGTGGGAGGTATAAATTTCCACGTTATACGTTGTATCTCTGCATATCGAGAAACTTCGTTCCAATCGATAGCAGCCAATTCGTTATAGGCCCCTCTGAAATTTGTGCCATTGTCCGCATATATTATTCGAGGTCTTTCTCTTCTGGCCACAAAACGACGAAAATACAATAGAAAGGCATCAGTAGAAAGCGAAGAAACTAGTTCAAGATGTAATGCTCGATAAAGAGCACAGGTGTAGAGGACAGCCCAAACCTTGGTACCCTGTTTTATGCACAGGGGGCCAGACAAATCTACGCCTACCACTTCAAACACGGCTGCGTCTTTCACTCTATCAGCAGGTAGAGACACTGGATCAGCCGTGGGAGATTTACTTTTAAATCTACGGCACCTAACACAAGCATTCCATATTTTTCGAACAGTTCTCCTGCCACAAAAAATCCAATACTTTTCACGTAGCATGCTGAGAAGCAACTGTGTTCCAGCATGATAATTCTCAATATGAAGGTGCTCTACAAGTCTTTGTGTAAAAATACAATTATTAGGCAGTAGTATTGGCGAAAGAAAATGAGGAGTGTCTATACGTTCAGTAATTCGAGTTTTCACACGAATGATGTTATTTTCATCTCTGAATACACACATGTTAGGTGTTGATTTTTCATCTGGAAAACTCTGAGCCTGTATAGATCGAATTAGCTGGATCTCAGCACTCTCTATCTCCTCTACTGTTAACTGCCCTCTCTTTCTCTCATTGATTCTACTTCTTACATTATTAATAAATCTTAGAACCCAGGCAACTAATCTTAAGATTGAGTGAAATTTGGAGAATTTCCTTGCATACCACGGTACTTTTTCTTCTGTCACATTTAAATTACACAATCTAACTTTTTTCCTTTCTGAAGAAATTTCGGAAGTTTCGCAATTAATTAATTCGGTCACGGTCCAGTTATCTGGAGACTTTACCAACCACAATGGACCTTCCCACCAATGTGACTCAACCAAATGACTAGGTAAACATCCTCGAGAAATTAAATCGGCCGGATTAATTTTTCCCGGTACATGTCGCCACTCACCGTCAGGAAAGAGAGTCTTTATTTCTTTAATTCTGTTCGATACAAAAACTGACCATCCCCCTTTTTGACTCAACCAGTACAATGCAACCATGGAATCACTCCAAAAAATGGTTTCCATTTCAGTAATATTAAGTGCTTGCTGTACCGAATGTGCCAACCTGGCACCAATACAGCATGCCATCAGCTCTAATCTGGGGATAGTTGCCTGTTTTAAAGGAGCTACTCTTGATTTCGCTCTAACAAGTACAACTTTTACGCCTTGGGAAGTGTCTGTTCTAAGAAATATGCAAGGTGCATATGCCTCTTTGCAGGCATCAACAAAAACGTGCATTTGCGTGGTATCATTAATTTCCAAATGACGCGGAATTTCAATATCTGAAAGTTTAGCTACTTCACCCCACCACTTTAGAAAAGGCTTCACAATATCATCTGGCAAAGTTGAATCCCAAGATAATCTTAATTTCCAGGTATTCTGCAACAGTATTTTAGGTGGCAGAGTTGCAGAACATAAAATTCCAAGTGGATCGAAAATTCTCTGAACAGCTGCCAAAATAAACCTTTCAGTTATGTTACTATCAATTTTTAAATCTTCTACACAAACCCTACATTTTAGAACATCTTTATCAAGATCCCATAGAATTCCCAATAGCTTCGTTGTCCCTGTACTCTTAGATATGTATTTACATTCGACATTACTTTCCCAATTTCGTAGATTAAAACAGCCACGTGACAAAATTTCCCTAGCCTTTAAAATAAATTTTTCCTGTTGTGTAGCATCGCTCACTCCCGCAACGAAATTGTCAACATAAAACGAAAGTTTTAATTTATCGGCTATTTCAGAATCTTCTGCGGGCACATGTTCCAGCAAGTGTGAAAGTGCCGCAGCTAACAAGAAAGGACTCGATGATACACCAAAAACTACTCGACTATGTCGATATACATTTTCCTCATTTTCAGTAGGGTAAAAGAATCTCAAAAAGTCTCTATGTTCAGGAGCAATTCCCAACTGTAGGAACGCCTTTTCAATATCGGCAGAAATACCTATCGGATAACTTCGAAACCTATCTATGATATCTGGTATCTGCTCAATTAAATTTGGACCTTTATACAATAAATCATTTAACGAATTCTTTCCAGTTTCACGAGCAGACGCGTCAAAAACTGGCCTTATTTTGGTGGTGATACTATCGGTTTTAACAACCGGTCGATGTGGCAAAAAATGAGAAGTTTCGTTTTCGCAATCTATTTTTTCTATTATTTTTAATTCTTCCCATTCCTTAAATACTGCTTTGTAATTATCTAGAAGCCCATTCCGTTGTGCGCGTTCGCACATTTTTTTATGCCGCTTCCATGTCAATTCTTCATTGGAAGGCAACTCAATTACATCCGATTTAAAAGGCAAACAATGTTCGTATCTACCGTCCGGCAGAATTTTCATACTGTTTTTAAATTCCTCAATCGCTTTTAAATGCTCATTATTTTCATTTAACCTTTGAATTGGATCAAAAATTCCGGTATTCTCGAGAGACCATAACTCATTGATAGAGGAATCTTTAACAAATAAAGAAATAACATTTAACACAGTATCACATCTTTCATTACATTTATCAGATACTTCCTGTTTCCCGGTTAAAACGAAACAGAAACGAGTTTTTAATAAAAACAAACCCGAATCTAATTTGACAGATCCTTCCAAAAATAACATTCCCGCAACATCCGCTCCCAGCAATAAACCGATTTCGCAATCCTCATTTGCAAGATCAGACAAAATAATACCCTTTTTACTTAACTCATTGATCACAGTAGGATTGCTAACTTTTGGCACTGTGCCACAAATTTTATCTTCCGAGAAAACTTTAACGCGGAGTGAATATGATTCATCCATCGATCTAATAAGCAATTCATAAACATCATGTATTTGACTCTGGGTTTCTCTCCCCCCAAATAACATATGCTGCATTTTTATCTTATTATTTGATTTAATGCCGAACTTCTCGATTGCATGTTTTGAAATATAAGAGTACTGAGATCCACTATCAAGAAGAGTTCTTACTTGAATTACTTTATCTTTTTCAGCACACACTTTCACAATTAAAGTCATTAGAAATACATTATTTTTAATACAACTCTTAGACAATGAGTTAGTTGCAATAATATCCGACCTTTGCTTAATATTTTCTTTAGGATGGTCGCACATTAAATAATGGTGTGGCTTGGCACAATATAAACAAGAATTTTTTACTTTACAAAACTTAGAAAAGTGCGTGACAGAAAAGCAGCAAAAACAGGCTCTGTTTTTTAGTATGCACTTTTTCTTTTCATCTATAGACATATTTCTAGCTTCTAAACAGTCCTTGGAGGGATGTTTCTTATTGCAAAATATGCATAGTAAATTTCGCTTACCTGTGTTATTCCTAATATTTGTGCTTACCAATGTAGCAGCGGTAGGGTAATTATTCAATTTGTTTGCAGCTTCTTTTTTCTTTTGATTGGCAGGAGGTGAGAAACCAGTTCGCGCAAGTTTGACCATTTCTACACCTTTCACTTCTTGTTTAAGAAAATTCATTAATTTTTCTAAAGAGCGGTCCTCAACTTGAGACACGTCCTTCATATTTCTGCTTCTCTCCCAAGCTACTAATATTTCTTCGGGAAGACAGGATTCCACTAAAGGACTTAAAAAATCACCGTACTTTTCTTGGGTACGTCCTAGGCTCTCCAAAGCTCGTATTTTTGCCTCTAATTCGTCATACAACGCCGGGAGATCGGTTTTCGTACGACCCGATGCCGCGTTCTTCATGACCATTGATAGTAAGTCTCTAACATATATCTGTACTAGCAAGTCATCACGACCAAATCTTTCTTTTAACTGAGCAATTGCCTTAGGATAGTTCTCGGCTGTAGCCGGGAAGCTTTCCACCACCCGCGCCGCTTTCGTTTTCGGCACCACAGCCTGAAGGAGATACTGCATTTTATCCTCATTGGGAATACTTGTATCCTCATGAATTTTACTAAATTGTCTCCAGAAGGATAAATATTCCTTCGCATCTCCGGTAAACGTTTTCAGCTCGATCTTCGGAAGTTTAAATTTTCTCTTCTCAGAGAATTCTTTTGTTTCTGTCTCTTTCATAGACAGTCGCTGAATTTGCACACACAGTTCGGAGAATCTGTCTCTGTACTTTTCGGCCGACAAAAAGTCTTCTACAAACGCCCTTTCGGCGTCCGTATCTTTCAAAATGAGATTTGTAATCTCCGTTTGACATTTTTCTAAACGCGTAAATTTATCTTCAATTTGGGCCTTCCAAATCGAAAGTTGGCTCACATTTGGAGCTTCTTTCATAAGCTCATCTTCAATACTTTTCGCGCAAATCGTAAACGACGTACGAAGCGCTTTTCGTTGTGTTTTTAACTGTGTCACATCCATTTTCTTTCAGGCTCAAAATATCAACTGAAAACCGAAACCGCGCCCCACGTTGGGCGCCAGAAATTATGTAGCGGAACTCTGTACTACATAATAATTCAAATATTAATGTAGGGCTGACATCTACCCGATGTCTGGTTTTGGTTAAAATGATCAACATATACTGAATAGGCAAGGATGTGACACATAAAGACATTTAATTACGGACAAACACAACACACAACGTTACATTGAGAAGTTACAAGATACATCTGCATCTGCAAAGTGAAAACAGAATAACAATAACTGACGTCAGTTTAGGTTGGCTCTGATTGGTTGGTGAGGAGATGCCATTCGCAACACAAAGCTAAGAACTAGGATGAATGATAGAAGCATAGATTGCTTATGTTTTCTTAAATCATACCTTAAAAATGAATAATTAATAAATTTTATTTGCAATTTTGTAGCTCAATATATAAAGAAGTATAAATTTTGGTTTTTATGAATATCCTTATTTTGTATAATTATTATTGATATCAATTTAAAAGTAACAAATTTTTAGAAATTTTCAAATTTTGATGCATTCCCGGGACAGACTGTTATGTTCCCGGGAAGGAAAAAAGAGCAGGAAATCATGGACTCTAAAAAAGTCCTTAAACTAGCAAATTCATAGCCTCATTTAAATAAAAGTTTCTAAGGTTACAGATGGCACTACAAATTATCTAGAAATCTGCCTATATGAAGCTAACACATGAAAACTAATTCTCTTGAAAAATGTTTATTGTTTAACACAGCAAAAACTTTTTAAACTCAACATGTGGCTTTTATTATTGGCTTTTATAACATTCAAAAATATTTTTCATGATGCTTTATGGTATAAAGAAGTTCATTTTGGTTTTAATTTGAAAATTCCTGGGACACCCAAGCTTGCTGGGTACTCGGCAATGAAGTACACACTACCTTTAATGACTACAGATATTTTGACAGAAGTTCTTTTTTTTCAGCAATGCATGAAGAAATGGGAAAAATAAAAAAACAGAAATTCATTAATTCATCATTATTTGTTGAGAAAACAGTGTAGGAAAAAAAATTATACATTTCTGGAAATATTTAGAGATGAAATAGGAATCAATACATAATAATTCATTGAATTCTGATTTCCAGATTTTGTCTTGGTGTACATTTGTTTTGATGTGGCCTTTTTGTGTCACCTTTTAGTAAAAGTACTGAAATTCTAAATACTCATATTTCTTTCTTGAAATTTAATCCTTGTTGCTTAATTTTTAACCAGTGATTGAATAAACAACAAAAAAGCTTTTCTTAACATTCAAGTGATTTAAAGAATTTTATCATATGCCACTGGAGCTTCTACAAAAACTGGTCTTCTGCACTTTCTATTCTTTGATTATTTAATGTAAAATGTTTAACATTTTCAAAATACAGATCAGTTATTTATGACACAATGCAGGCCAGATATGACTCACCATCTCTTCCATCCATTGTAATCATTGGTAGATCAAGCTGCAATGGGTCGTATGCTTCAGGTAATGGATGGAGTAAAACATTGGAGTAAAGAGTAGAAGAGAGTAGTAGGTAGATTGGAGTAGTAGTATATCCCAGGACTGCCTGCATGAACTGTGGCTAGATATTCACCAGAAGGCGACATAGTGAGGCTTACACATAAAGGAGTAACACTGAACGAATCGACAAGCCTAGAAAAATAGAATATAAATTTCACATTTTAAAAACATAAACCATCCACATACTTCGTTCTATAAGGGATAATATTAAAAAAATATTACTAGGCTTCATGTAATTTAATGGTTAAAAATTAATTTTAAAATAAGAGATGAAATAAACTAATAAAATAAAATAAACACACCATAGAATAAGAAAATTCCAGTATATGGGTATTAAAGTAAATTGCATATATTATTTGGTTATTGTGAATGAATACAGATTAAAACATTTATCAATTATTAAGAGATAACATAATTTTCATAAAAAAATATGAACATTTGAACTGATGAATAATATTGTAATTATAAATCCATTTCTTAGCTAAAAAACGATTAAAAGTCACTTACTGTATTCAGTGAAATAGAATTGAATCAATAATTATAGTCAAAAATAATTCAGGTATACACATAGTGCTTCTAAACTTTCTAACACAAACAAACAAATTATCTAGATATGTAGATTACATAATTAAAAATGAAAAACAGACAAGATCTGACCTAAAGGAAATCTTATGATTAATTTTTTTTGTTTGTTTGTTTGACAGTAAAGAAAATTCTTTGGAATCATTTAAAATTTAAAATGCACAAAGTTACATAACCTAATCATTTTTTTAATTAAGAGATTGACTTCACTTTTTTAGAAATAAAGAACTCTAAATATAAAAATACTAACTTTCCTGAAGATATATCCCAAGTTTTTATAGATGAATCACTTGTAGCAGCTATCAACCATTTGAAATCTGCACTACATGTCTGAAAGCATATAATAAACCTTTATTATTTAAAATGGGAAAAGTCATGGTATTTAAAAATCATATATAAATGCATACACACATTTTGAATATTTTAATTTCTGCAGAAACATAATATACAATATTAAAAAATCGTCATGGAGAAGCATAAAATACTTCATAAGCTATGCATCTTAACAGCATTCATAAAATATCACGGTCAGACATGGTTTTATTTTGCAGCGATCTAAAGTGCACATGAATATGCAGTAAAAACATGCCGTAAAAAGTTTCGTACAATATTTGCTGGTATATCAAAAAGGAAGATAATGCGAATCAATCATTAGCTTTAATGCTGTTACAAAAATTTTGCAAATACTCTCATTTATTTTTAAATTAGTAACTGTTTCACTTTTGTTATAAAGTCATCTAATTATCTAAGAATAAATGAGTCGCATATTCTAGAAAATAACTGCTCATGAATCAGGATAATAAGCCAGTCACATATCCAGTGTTTAGTACTAATTTACTCGGAGGTGAAGGAAAGAATTCTAATTGAACAAGCGAGTCACCTTTGGGACTTTTCACCAAAATTGCTAAAAGCCACAGGTCCGAGACAGTTCTAGTCAATTGTGACTTATAAGTATAAAAATATACTGCCTTATTTACTTGTTGGTTTAGCAAGTGTTTCATCAGGTTTAAAATGCAGTTGAACGTCTAAAAGCGGTGTTTATGATACTGAGACATGGAAGATTAACAGAAAAAAGGCTTCTGCTAAATTTAACTTCTGTTAGCCCAGAACATTACTTGAGCAAACATAAACAAACAAAAAGAGTAAAAAACCTTACTATAAAAATTAAAATCAATTTTAAAAAACAAAAGCTTAAAAAAATACCTAAAAAAACAAAACTGTAATATATTACTTTTATTTGAATTACTCTAAAGAAGAAGCTCTATCATTTAATGAGTTTAAGCAACCATGTAGTAAAACTTCAAAACTGTACATTTCACACATTTTTTTTTGTATATTCGAGTTTATTCCTTATATTATCTCTACTAATAACAAAAGTTAATGTCTGTCTGTTAGCACTCTACTGCACAGACTATTGGAGAGATAAATACCATATTTTGCACAAAGATACTCAGGAGGGTGGGAATGTGCACATTGGAATTACTTTTTTCTTTTTTTAGATTTTAATTAATTTAAAGTTAAGCAAAAGTTTAGCCTTTTTCTTCGTGATAACTTTAAAAAATATTAATGCACAAAAATAATTTTTACACCACCTTAAAATGGAGAACAGTATCTTTTTAATGATACAATTTAAGTAGTCGTCTAATTTTTCTCCTAATTTTAATAAATTAAAAAAAAATAATTTTATGCATAATTTGCAACGATACTTTTCATTGTTGCAATGAAATTAAAACTGTTTTCATTGTTAATACAAATATTTAATTATGTGTTTCTCTTCTATTATTTAAAGTTAAGTAATGAAGAATCTGTTTATTTTTTCACCTTCTTTGTAAAATTAGAATGATTTTAACTTTCTTTTTTATTCCATCATCTCTGTGTGTGTGTGGAATTTGCAAATCAAGTCCTCTCAGATATTAAGTATATTAGGAAGTATATCCAGTAAACAGAATGACCACTATTGCTATTTTTAATTCTTTTTTATCACCATGTTCCAATCCAGTTAACATGCAGTTGTTGGAAGTAAAATTATGCTGTACCATTTCAATGCTAGCATCAACTGCATATTTTCCATAAGGAATAACAAAGTGAAACTGGCAACTTGTAATTAGCTAGATGACACCAACAGTTACATCGTGACTAAACTTCATTAGGGATGCTCACGTACACATAGAAAAGAATCAGCACTACTCTAATAATATGGCTTAAATATATATCACAAATTTAAGTTTAAGAATACTTTGTTAAGGAAACCATGAATATCAAATTATGCATAAGAGATTCAATTGAAATGAAACTCAGTCACTATTGCTGGCATACAAGCTAATCAGTAAAGGCAGCTAGTACATATGAATGATGAAAATTCCTTGGTGTTTAATATTTAAATACATTTCATTCTGCCCATTGCACACATCACTTCGATATTTTAAAACAGGAGTTTAAAGTGTATGTAAAGGAGGGGGAAAGTACAAAAGATGGGGGAGAGACAAAAGATCAAGCAAGAAACACAAAATTGTAAAATTAAAGATTTTCTTAAATTTATTATAAAAATAAAAGCTTAGCTGAGTTAACATTTTAGCTTAAAAGAAACTTGAAATATTGGATGGATTTTTGTTGTAAAGTAAATGTTTAAAGAATCTACTCCAATTTCTTTTTATCTTAGTTATGTCTTTTACATCATACCTATTAAGAAAAATCAAAGAAAAAGAAAAAAAATCTAATAAAAAACATATATTGCCATATCACAAATGCTTCCAGCATTATCAGTAAATTCTCTTATAATTCGTCTTGATTCAATATCCACAAGTAAAACTGTAAGCTTATCCATGGCAACAGCAAGCATAGGACTAAAATAATAGGCACTGCTACATAATTCTTTCACCCAATACTGATTAAGCATTATTTCACACTAGGGAACTTAAACCTCCAACATTCTCACAGTTTTTACACAAACTTTATGTGTACTTATCATACTGCTTATTGTACAATATTAAATTTCAGGTTGAACAATTAAACTTACAACAGACAAATTTTGTATAGTTAAATCACATGTTTCATAAACATGAAAAGAAGGGAAGGGAACCTAAAAATGAGACAGAAGGAAAAAACAATCAAATGTTTTTCCTCTTCCAATGGAATCCTATGAATATATGGCAACATTTTTTAATTTACTTTTAAAATCAATTCATAGAACAATTTTAAATTTATATCAGAATTAAAATAGACATGAATATTAGTGTAAATGGAAACTTACCTTTCACGATGAAGAATCGTTTTAGACACATTCTAATTCCATAGTGGCAATTTCACCAAGACCTTTAAATTTCCAAAATTTTAAAAGTTTGTCAGAACCTCTTCATATTACCATTTGATTAAAACCATCAATGGCAACTCAACGAACAGTTCCATCATGGGCTAATAAATGATATAAAAACATTTAGTTTTTAGCAAATGATTTATTCATTATTAGAAAACCAGAAAATCACCCATCATGGTATGACGGGGTAAAAATTGCATCTTCATTCGACAGATTTTCCGTCAAATTTGACGAGTTTAAATAGATATATATGCGAGAAGAAATGTTTAACGTTTATTGAAAACAAATAAAATAAACATATCTTTTATGACAGAAAATAGTTTTTTCTATTTACAATTCTTACAAAGCACTTCTCTGCTTGCCAAACGTTGCCAAATATATTATCAAATTATATCACCACAATTACAATAAATAATCAGATGCATCATGGCGTCCAAACTATATCATGCGCATGATATACCACTGACGTGATTTACTACTTTCTATTAAAAAACAGAAATTAATTTGAAATATAATATTAATCTAATTTAAATTTTCTAGGAAATTATTGTGATCATAGCGAGATAAATTTTATATCAATCGAAAGCAAATTTTATTTCACAAGTTTAGGGCTATTAAATTTGAAATTAGAGTGACAATTACTTTTTTAAATTTAAAATCACTGAAATTTAGTTGCTCTAACAATGAAATAATGCTGTTTAGCGTCTCACAGTGCTATGGTGAGAATTTTATTGTTGGTAACGTCAGAGCATTACTGGATCAGTGAGAGACAGATCTGGGCTATATATTAGTAATGTTCAATTTACATTCCCCTGAGTAATAGCACTTTCTGAAAATGGCAAAAAACTGTAATATACATACCTGCTTCTTTTCCAAAAGAGCCTCTATGCATCCCAGATACGATACTAAATTTATCTAAGTGGCCAGTGTTATAACCAATCACAACAAAATTTCCACAAGTACTAATACTCAAACACTAAAAAACAGAGATAAATAAAATAAGAATCAGTCAAAGGGTATTTAATATCATGTTTACAACTTTTAACTTTCTCGTATGTGTTTTAGCATGCATTTTAGCTACAATTGTAAAAAGAATAAAAATGGTTAAAAATAATTTTAAAATATACGTTTTGCAGTATGAAATATTATGATATCTTTTCATATAAAATTTATTGAATGTTACTAATGTATATAATCATATATAAAAAAATTTAGAGCAGTTACAGTAAAAGTTTATCTCTTTTGTGCCTAATGCATCAATTATTAAATAATGGCAAATTAAAAATCTTATTTGAGTCAGGACAAGCTAATTATAAAGTAGCAACTAAAAGAAGTTAAAAAATTAGCAAATATTAATGTGGTATAGTACGTTATTTATCACTTAAAAATACTTGAAGAATACAAAAAAATAATTATGATTTTGAACATTTTAAAATTAATATCTAAAGACACAACAATGAGCAGGATAAATGAATAGTTACCAATGCTTCAACATTTTTTAATCCTTTAAAACGTTCATGCATTATTTTATGCTCTCCCATGCAGTTACGATCATACGTCCAAGTGATGACAATTTTTGAATTGCGATGAATTGCAGCAATATTATCCCAATTCTTTTCTCGTGTAGCCTCTCTCTATAAAGAAAATTAGACAAAAAATATGAACAAAGTATTTTTGCACTGCTATATAATGATTTAAATGTGCATGATTACTGAACTAGAATCTTAATTCACAAAATCAATGAGAAATAAACAATTATTTTGCAAACCAACTCAAAAAATTTAAAGACATTAAATATTAATAAATATGCATTTTCAATATGCAAATATGCATTAGCATAGCATTTGACCACTGTTTTCATAAATAGGAATATTGTTAACATTTTACAGTTCCATCAAGTAGTTTGAAAAATACATGCATTAGTAAATTAAAGATTAGAAAAATGCAAATCATTTGTAATAAGTAAAGCTGACTAAATGAATTTCACATAAAATTTTAATCCTATTTATTTTTCAACTGCAGTTGTGCAGGCATACAACAACAAACATCAAAACTAATTAAAGAGTTCTATGATTTTTAATTAAAATTATAATTGTCTTAACACATCTTTCTTTATTGTAAACCTTTCCAATTTCAAGGCAGAAATTAATGAGTAAATTAAAATGACACAGAAAATTTTGATCATCATTTGATATTTCTCCTCCTGGTAGCAATACTGCATGGTATCTACTCCTTCCATATTTATTCTTTTTCCATTTTGTTTCTTCAATTTTTCATTGTATATCTTAACTGTTATATATATATAATAAATGTCTTTAATCCTTATGTCAAACATAAATTCATCCCATTCTCCCAATTTGAGTGGTAAATAATTTTTTCAGAAACTCACAAATCTATCACACACTTCTAAATAAATAATTTCATAATCTGGTCCCCACTACTTCATTTTACACAAATGTAAAGTAACAAAAATATCCAAAAAAATTTAAATTCTTAAAAATAATTTATATTAATATCTTTTGATTTTTACCTTACTGCATAAATGCACTTTAGAAATTAAGAATTATGTTAGATTAATTAATTTATTTATTCGTAGAGTTGCATACTAACAGCAACAGAAAGCCACCAGAGTGCAAATTCAAAAACTCATAAATATTGGATATTAAAGTATTAATCAGTAAATATTTTTTAATACTCACATGCATTTCATTAATTATTTGTAAGTAATAGTCAAATTCTTATTCCTGATTCATTCATAAATCAGCATTTTCAACCCTATCCATCAAAGAAAAATTGATATTTCAGGCATGCAAAAATCTGTCACACATTTCTAAATAAATTTTATTGCACAGTCTGGTCACTTTCTTTTCCAGCTGTACCCTCCTTGGAGAGAAGTCACTGTAATCTTTGTCATGTCCAAATTAAACTGATACAATTTAAAATTGATCTTCATCCCTTTATTTTAAATATATGTGATAAATTAGTTTAAGCTAACTCTAATAGCCGAATCTTAATTTCTGATACATTCATATGTGGCATTTTAAATATATTATGTCAAGATTGATTCACAGCCTGTACTTAAATGTAAATAAAATTTAAAAAAAAATCACTTTAAAAAAACTTGTAAATCTGTCACTGCATTGTCAACACTTCTGTTCGTTGGCAAGTTTCAACTATCTCTGTTTTTGAGGATTAGAAAATGAATATTAAAAATTTTGTAAATTAAAGCAACAATATCTGTGAATATACATTGTGATTGAAGGCTTTAAATTTTATCAAGTGATGCTTTCGGAAAATATAAATCACCATTAAGGCTTCACAGCATTTAAGAAATTGAAAGTAAAAAAATCTACAATAACTGAGAATAATCATAATTAAAATTTCCAACAGGATTACTGAAAATAGTGACAGAAATTTGAAATCAAACATTAGTGAGGGGGAGGGGAACCTGCAATTTTCATGGAAGTAAAAGGTTGGTTACACAGAATCTTATGGCACAATAGCGAAAAATGAACAAACTATGCAAAACATATGTTTGAAAGGAAGCCGTGTTCTTTGGAAACGAAATTATTTAAAGTTAACATCAGTAATAAAAAATTTCAGTTCAACATCAGGTGCTTTAAAACATGTGATGCGAGTTCATAAGAGCAAGCATTAGAGGGAAATGAAACTTATATCTAATGATACAACCGCCAATGGCCTTAAAAAGATTTAAAAGCTATGGACTGGAAGATCCTCCCAACAAGTCCTGGATGTTTGGAGATGATGAGTGTTGTGATCTGTTCTATTCAATTCTTAATCTCTAACTGTGTGCTTAACTGTTGTCTCTGTAACTGTATGTTTAACTGTTTTTGCTAGTTTCAGTTCTGGTTTCTGTATTGGTGTTGTTCTGTGTTCCGTCATTAAAAGTGTTCTACAAATACAGATGATCGTTCTTGGAAATTCATAGCATGTTCACAGATGCAACATAATTGGCGACGAGGATGGGATACGGTTTCATCCCGGAAAAGCAGTCGACTGAACTGTAAGTCTGTTATTTATTCGTTCTGAACTTTCGTTTTCGATCTCAGAACTTCATAGCGTTCATAATGTCGACTATTGGGTCAATTGGTGAATTCGATGTTTCTAATCCTATTTCATGGGATCATTATGCAGAGCAATTAAAATTTTTTCTTGAAGCAAATGAAATAACTAATGCTGAAAAGAAAAGAGCGGTATTATTGGCTGTGTGCGGAATTAAAACTCTTGGTGTTCTACGTTCATTATTGGCACCAGAATCTATTTCAACTAAATCATATGATGATTTAATAAAAGTTTTAAAAGAACATTTCGCACCCACTTCTTCTGAAATTTATCGCCGTTTTCAATTTCATAAACGCTTGTAGCACAATAACGAAACTGTTTCTTCTTACGTAACGGAATTACGCCGATTGGCGGAAGAGTGCAATTTCGGCGCTACGCTCACAGAACGGTTGCGTGATCAATTAGTTTGCGGTATTAAGGATGAAGCATTACAGCGACGACTGCTCGCTGAATCAACTCTTACTTTCAATGAAGCATTTTCGAGGGCTGTTGCAGCCGAATCTGCCGCGGAACAAGCCAAGCATATTCATTCTCAAACATTCAATACCGGTAATTCTACCAATTTGATTCGACAGCATAGTAACAATAATAAAAGAACTTTTCAGAAATCGAGTAGCAGTCAGTCTAAACCCGGAAATGCACAGTCAGCTGATGTTATTTGTTACGGCTGTGGGGGTCATCATGACCGTTCCTCATGTAAATTTAGAGATGTCACTTGCCGATTTTGTAAAAAGAAAGGACATGTTGAGCGTGCTTGCAGGGCCAAACGCAAAAATGATTCGATGCCTCGTACAGGCCATATGCATAAAAATTCATCAACACATGCTGTGAAAAGCGAATCTGTAAACGAAGCTGCTGCTATCTATAATTTGAGTGACTTGAAGAATTCAAAATGTAAACAAATGAAACGAAACGTTTCCATTCAGTTAGGGGAAGGTGAATGTATAATGGAACTTGATTCTGGTTCTGATTATAGTATCATTTCTTCAGACGAACTAGATCGTTTATGGCCAAATAAGGAACCCAAAATTTTCCCTCTTACATTTCAGTTATGTGACTATCAAAAATCTCCAATACGTATTAGAGGGCAAATTTATGTAAATGTGCGTTATTCTAACTTCAAGGGTAAATTCGTTTATTGATTGCTGAGGGCTCACGTGCAAATCTCCTGGGAATGGAATGGTTCGAGCCATTAGGAATAAAGTTCGTAGGCATTTACCGTACTGAAATTGATATAGAATTTGTTCTTGAAGAATTCAAAGATGTTTTTTCTGAAGATTTAGGATCATATAAAGGTCCAGCAATTTCCTTACCCATTGATCCTAACTTCCCACCAATCTCTTTTAAGGCAAGAAATATTCCGCTTGCAATGAGGAAAAAGGTTGACGTTGCTATTGATAAGCTTTTGGATCAAGGTGTGTTAGAACCCATCTCAAACCCAAAGTGGAGCACTCCCATAGTGCCAGTAATCAAACAATCTGGAGAAATTCGACTTTGTGCTGATTACAAAGTAACAATTAATAAAGCCATGAAAAACCATCCATTTCCAATACCCTCAGTCAATCATATTTAGGCCAATTTAGCTGATGGAAAATTCTTCGCAAAAATAGATCTAGCTCAGGCTTATTTGCAGTTAAGGGTTGATGATGCTTCTGCTGAAGCTCAGACAATTGTAACGCACAGGGAAGCATTCAAAGTAAATCGTTTGCAATTTGGTGTGAATGTTGCTCCTGGTTTATTCCAAAATTTTATAGAAGATTTACTGAAAGGAATTATAGGTGTTTTGCCTTATTTTGATGATGTCCTTATTTTTGCAGCAACTGAGGAACAATTATGTAATCATTTACGTCTAGTGCTAGAGCGTTTGTCTGAATCGGGAATACGAGCTAATAAGAACAAATGTATATTCAAAACAAAAGCTGTAGAATTTTTGGGTTTTGTAATCGATGCTTCAGGAATCCATCCCTCAGATTCCAAAGTCAGGGCTATTCATGAAGCCCCGCGTCCTAAAAACAAAACCGAGCTTCAAGCATTTTTGGGTCTGCTTAATTTTTACCACAGTTTCCTAAAAGACAAAGCTACTATAGCTGAGCCTCTTCACTGGTTATTAGAAAAGAACGCAGAATGGAAATGGACTTCTGCTCATGAAAAAGCATTCGCTGCTGTAAAGGAACTGCTTTCTTCAGATAGTGTATTAGTTCCTTTCAATGAAAAACTTCCTCTCATTTTAACATGTGATGCATCACAATATGGTGTAGGTTATGTTTTGAGTCATCTCATACAGATGGTCGTGAAGCTCCAATTGTGTATGCTTCCAGAACATTAACCTCGACAGAGCGGAATTATTCTCAACTAGATAAAGAAGCCCTTAGCATCATAGCTGGTGTTAAAAAATTTCATTACTTCTTGTACGGGCATACATTTACTCTAGTTACAGATCATCAACCGCTCCTTGGACTTTTCAACAAAATGAAGCTTACTCCTGATATACTTTCACCGCGCATGTTGCGTTGGTCTCAGATGCTGAATGCTTATGATTTTACAATTATTCACCGTCCTGGAAAAAAGATACAAAATGCTGATGCTCTGAGTCGTCTTCCTCTAGAGACTCCAGAAACAGATATCCCTTCACCTCCTGAGGTGTTATTTCTCGAAGAATTGCATAATCCACCGGTAAAAGCAGATGAAATTTCTCAAGCAACTTTAAGAGACCCCGTGCTATCTCGAGTATTGAATTGGGTTCTAAAGGGATGGCCTGAAAGTGCAAAAGAATGTAGAATTTTCTACCTTAAACGTCATGAACTTTCTGTTCATAAAAATTGTTTGTTATGGGGAAACAGAGTAGTCATACCAGAAGTACTTCGCGGAAGAGTTTTAGATGAACTCCACATTTCTCATCCAGGAATTGAAAAAATGAAATCACTTGCTCGTTGTTACGTTTGGTGGCCAAAGATTGAAGAAGATATCGAAAACCATGTTGGTCTCTGTGAACCATGTCAACAAACTAGACATGCTCCACCACGTGCTCCTGTTCATCCGTGGGAGGTTACTACAAAGTCATGGTCAAGGGTACATATTGATTTTGCTGGTCCCTTCCATGGCCAAATGTTTTTCTTGCTTGTAGACTCATTTTCAAAATGGTTGGAAATTAAACGTTTGAGTTCAGCTACTTCTAGTGCTACTATAAGGGTCATGAGAGAAATTTTTGCAACTCATGGTATACCAGATTCAGTGGCATCAGATAATGGTAGCCAGTATACCTCAGAGGAATTTCAGAACTTCCTTTCAAAAAATGGCATACGGCATATTCTTGTGGCGCCCACTAAAGGTTATGAAAGATTATTAAAGACAGGAGAAGATTGTATATCAGCCTCTCAGTAAACAGCAGTAATGGAATAAAAGTTAGAAGTGAAAAGTGATGTAATCATCAGAACGAGATTTTTAGTTTGGATTAACACATGGATAACAACAGCCAATAGTAACTTACAGAAGAAGGAACAAACTACTTTAGTAGGAGGGGGCAGAAAATGTTCTGTGTTCCGTCATTAAAGAGTGCTCTACAAATACAGATGATCGTTCTTGGAAATTCATAACATGTTCACAGATGCAACAATTTGAAATGCATAAATAGAGTGCATTCATAAATTAATAAAAAAAAGTAATACAGCATTATTTCGCAATAGATAATCATATTTTGAACCACTGAAAACTTTTAAAATAATGACTGAATTATTTGTGACTGAAATGTTAAGTAATTACAACTAGAAGTTGCAACTGAATTGTCACACAAAAGATAATTTGTCTCGTTATTATGTTTTATTAATTGAACCGATACTGCCGATATACATTTTTTTTCATGTTATAGTCTGTAACAATTTAATTCAAATGCCAGAAAACACTAAGTGAAAAAAAAGACCCAATCAGAACAAAATTGGATCTAGATCGTAGAATCAATACATCCAGTACGCTGAATAATTATCACTGCTATGTTTTCAGCATGCTTTATTCCAGCTAACATGTCACTGGCCATAAATGTGATGTGCCATTTCAATGCTGAAATCAAATGCATATTTTGCAAGAGGAATAAGAAAGTGAAAATGGCTCTGACAACGTGCAAATAGATGTTACATGACATGGTATGGAATATTTTTGTAGACAATGAACAGAACATGTGAAGGCCACTGAAAGAAATATCTAAAGGGATAAATATTTAAAGGCAACCATAAATATCAAATTTTGCATAAGAGATTCAGCTGAAATTATATTCTCGGTGAGCAAGCTGATCGCCAAAGGCGGCTAGTTTTAAAATAAATGGGGAGGTGCGATGTGCTGTAATTTTATTACTATTAACATTAAACAAGAAATTACAGCATTTTGAAATTTAAAACACTAAAACAAGTACAATAAGCGAGTTATTGGGTGAGTTATAAACACTTATGCTGCCTGTTTAACATTTTTATCTCAATTACCCCTTAAAAAATTTGTTGTACAATCTATATATATAATTCTCTTACGTGGCGACAAAAGAAGGTCGAATTTCTTAATCGCCGTTTGGCAACAGCTCGCACGTTTGATTTGTTTACATCCGCGGAAAGTCCGAAGCCGCTTCGTGTGATCACGTTTATTGAAAACTATTTTTAGTAGTTGGAAATTTGTAAAAATAATGAATTTAAGTCGTGCTGTCGGATATATTATCCGAAATGAACAAAAGCGAACTGAACGGGAGTCCACATAATATGCAACAGAATTATCAAGATGCAATGGCTATGGTACGCAAGTTTGGTAAACCAGATCTCTTTCTGTCCTGTACTTGCAATCCATCTTGGTTTGAAGTTTTAAATTGCAACGTCCTGAAGGCCGACCTGATATTATTATACGTTTATTTAATATGAAATTAAAGGAACTTTTAGAAGGTATTTGCAAGCATGGAATATTTGGAACTGTTTTGACCTATATTTATGTTATTGAGTTCCAAAAAGCGAGGTTTGCCTCATGCCCACATTCTTCTAACATTAGATTCAGAAAGCAAAATTCGCACTAAAGATGACATTGACAAGATTGTGAGTGCAGAACTTCCAGATCCTTGCACTGATCTTAGACTCTTCCAAATTGTGACAAAATGCATGGTACATGGCCCATGTGGAACTATAAATATAAATTCTCCATGCATGAGAGATGGACAGTGCTGCAAAAGTTTTCCGAAACAATTCAAGGATGATACAGAGTAAAATGTTAATGGATACCCTATTTATCGCAGAAGAGCCACTGAACCTGTTCAAGTAGGGAAATATTCCATCGATAACAGATGGGTTGTCCCATATAATCCTTGGTTGCTTAAAAAATTTAATGCACATATTAATGTTGAAGTTTGTGCCTCAGTTAAAAGTGTCAAATACTTATATAAATATGTATACAAAGGACATGATGCAGCCTCGGTCAAAATACAAAAAGAAGGTGCTCTGGATCATGATGAAATTTTAAGTTTTGTTGAAAGTAGGTATGTTAGTACACCTGAAGCCATATGGCGCTTAAATGAATTTGATTTGTCGCATAAATCCCACACTGTAGTGCGCTTAGCTGTGCATTTACCACAGCAACAGCCGATTGTGTACCAAGACGGTCAAGAAGCCCAAGCAATTGAACGAGCTGCTTTAAGAAAAACAACACTAACATCATGGTTTGAACTAAACAAAAATGATCCTTCAGCTCACAACATTTCTTACTCAGATATTCCACAATATTATATGTTTGATAAGAGTACCACAAATTGGAAGAAGCGACAACGTGGTGGACAAAATGTTATTGGGAGACTGCCAGTAGTTAGTATACTGGATATTGAGAGGTACAATTTGCGGATGCTACTACTGCGCAAGTCTGGGGCCATTAGTTTTGATGATATTTTGACCGTAAATGGATTAAGATGCATTACATTTCAACAAGTATGTCAGGAGTATGGACTTCTTCGAGGTGACCAGCTGTGGCATGATGCTTTAACCCTTCAACCGGCTGGAACGTAGAAAGTCGCTCTCTGATGACTATTCTAAAACCGGCTCCGTCGCAGAAATTCGCTCTTCGATAATTGCTCTAAAACCGGCTCCGACGTAGAAAGTTGCTCTCTGTTTATTACGCGAAAACCGGCTCCGACGTAGGAAATCGCTAGTGCTTTTCCCCTCGCTCATAATAAGCGAAGCGAGTCAGCTGCTTGTGAAGGTCGTTTTGTGGTTTTCACTGGCAATTAGAATTTGGGTGGTCCCTTTTGGGGGAATAAACTTTTGAGGGAGAGGAATAACGTTATTCCTGAAGCCAAAGTTAACAGGATAGCTTTGTGATGGTGAACAGTAAACTTTATCATTGATTTAAATATTTGGATGTTTCACTGCAATTTTAATATCGATAAAAAAACTAATGAAATTGTTAAAACTGGTGTAAATTTTCCTGAAAACAGGAAACTCTCTCATGTTTACAGCGATCATTAACAATGATTTGTTATTGGTTCACATGACAGGGTTTGAATTTTCTAAACTTGCTTGATGAAATATGAAAAAAGTGCATATAAACTTTTAAAAGTGCTTTTGTTAAAGTGCAATAAAAACTAAAGACTAATTTTTTTCTATTTGCAAGTTTTTTTTTTAACTTTCCTTTTTTTCTAATTAATAAAAGCGCGGCAAATATTAATATAAATAAAAGTCATTGTATGTATGTTCCATATCTCCTTCTAAACCACTTGACAAACTTTGACAAATTATTATTTAAGACAAGAGGAAGATTACTGTCAACTTTTCAAGGAGCAAAAGTTACTTAAACATGCGAATAATTAATAACTAACCGAAATTTTGCCATTTTCCCGCATTAACTTCTGAGCAATTTATCCCCCATGAGATATATTTTATTTATTTATATATTTTATTATTATTTATATTTTAAAGTTCAAAATTTCTACCTCTCAGTGATACCAACTTTGTTTCTGTGGCAGTTTTCCATGAAATTTTATTAATTTTTCAAAAGTTAATTTAAAAATAATTGAATAGATGCAGACCATTTTTAAATACGCAAATTTATAGAAATTTCGTTTCTAGGCAACGGTGTAACTTCGAAATACTTAACCTTTATTTTTTACGCACAAAAAATTAAAAATTAAGCGAATTTTTGTCGTTTTCCGAAGATATCTTTCCAAAATATGAACTCACAAAAAATATTTTTACTCAGTTTTAAAGTTAAAAAAATTAGCTTTTCAGTGACACAAATTTCATTTCTGTTTAATTTATTTTTCACTTTTTAATAAATTTGTCAAGATTAATAATTACACACAATTTTCAATAATATTTTTTTATTGTTAAATAACAAGAATACATACGAAGAACTGTTACCAGAACTTATAAACTGAATTCTGAAAGAACACTAAAAGAAAAGTTTTAAAGAAGACAATTCACAGAGTTGATTAAAAAATTTTTATCAGGAACAACTATCGATTTAGTTTATTTTCATTCATTTTAATTATGAAAAATTTTCTATTTAAATTTTTGTCCCGAAACGTCTATTAAAACCTTTATTATCCCTTACCATTTGTGAAAAAATGAAGTACTTTTATAACAAGTATTAATGCCTTATGGAGAAAATTAGCTACCGGCAATTTTTAAAAATCGTCTGGTCTAATTGGTATGGACGAGTTTTCTGGTTTCTTTACTTACCTTAAAAACCTTGACTTTATCTGCTTGTATGTTCGACTTCCACTTTGAATATTCCACTGACTTAGCATTACACCGGAATTACGTAGTACAGGCAATTAAATGTAAACAAACAAAGCAGAAAACTCGTCCATTCGCATTTTAATTAAAAAACGTTTAAGATGATAAAAGAATTTTGTACATTACAGTATTTTATAATACAAAAGTATTTTTCACCTTAAAATATTAGACTTGAAAGCATTTTAATCCCGAGCAACGCTGGGTATATCATCTAGTATCTTAACATAAATAAAAGTCATTGTGGTTATTTAAAACTCTAATTCGGAGGGAACTTTTTCCTCCCAGCCCCTTCAAAACCTAAGGTTTTAGAGAGGATGGTACATTGAAATGGACCCTTCTATTGTGCGAGGTCTTCACCCCACCATCACACTCCCCGCTATTCAAGGTAATAAAGCTGTCAGCGTACTACTTTGATTAATTTGCTCGCGGTTTTTCCTCGACGGTCGAACGGCCACTTACTACTATCAGTTGTAATCGGCTTTCTTTCATAAAAGAGTATTTCTTCGGTCCTTTGTCAAAAACTACAAACGAGATACTAAAAATTGTCATTGATAGCGTGCGAACATCTGTGCTTATTTCTAAATTCTTTCAACTTGCTCTCCAAATTGATGATCTCAGCAGTTGTATAACAAACATATTGCATTATATTGGCGAAACAATCAATGTGCGGAAATCTTGGCTCTACGCGGGCATGGTTCGCGTCGAAACCCCCTCAAAAATTTGCAATAAGCTTGAGAACTTTGTTCTGAATTTTTCGGTTTCGTTAATTTTGCAAATAAAAGAGCATACAGAAAAAAAATTAAAGTTTTGACCTGGTAACTAATCCCATTTTCGAGAAATTGATTTAAAAAACCAGCGGGAGTGGTCTCACCTAAACTTTCTCGTATACTTTCTAAGTGGAGATTCGTCAAAATCTCGAGTTCGAATTTTTTTGACGATTACAATACTTTCTCTTTGTATACTTCGTATACGAGAAAGTAAAACAAAAAAACAAACAAACCTGAAATCAAATATCTGTTGCCACGCTTCAAAAAAATATTACTTTGAAGCAGGCGCGATAAAATAGGCAATGCAATGAATACTAAAGCGAAAATTCTGCTTTGGAATTGAATTCCCAAGAAAACAATTTGTACTACCACAACCGTAACAATTGAAAAGCGTGTGAATGAAAGATTTGTTGAAATAATGAGATCGGTTTGATTTACAACAATAAAAAAATTGTTAACAATTGATGCTTGAAAACATTATTTATAAATTGTTATTTATAATTGTAAATAAAATTTACAACAATAACAGCTGCCAATACGCATGCGCATGAGAATCGGATTAAAAGAAATTGAATATGCAATTTC
>BGPR01003585.1:41851-65032 GCA_013235015.1 Araneus ventricosus
GTGGAAATCTTATTAAGTGCAGTGTACAACAACGCTGCAGATACACCCAAGTGTTATTTTTTAGATGGTCCTGCTGGGACAGGAAAAACTTTTGTTTATTCAACTTTGTTTCACACAATACGTGGTAGAGGTGATGATGTTATTCCTGTTGCATCTACAGGTATTGCTGCAACTCTATTAATAAGGGGGAGAACAGCCCATTCTGTTTTTAAAATTCCAATTGATTTAAATGCAACATCTATTTGCAATTTGAAGCCTAATACAAAAGAAGCTGACATGTAACTGAAAACAAAATTAATTGTGTGGGATGAAGCACCCATGACACATGTTCATGCTTTCTTAGCTGTTGATAGACTTTTACAAGATCTCACAAAATGTAAAGAACCGTTTGGGGGCAAAGTCATTCTACTGGGTGGAGATTTTCACCAAGTTCTTCCAGTAATTTTAAGAGGTTCAAGAACATTAATTGTTGCCAGCTCCTTGAAAAAAAACACGCTCTTTGTTTGAAATTTCATAAGTTGTATCTGACAAAAAATATGTGTGCCCTTGAGTCTGAAAGGGATTTTGGTGCTTGGTTGTTGGACATTGGAGAGAAAAAAAGTGGCTCAACGATTCAGTTGCCTTTGCAATGCTAAACTTTAATACAAGACCCTATACATCAATTGTACAGTGACATAGATTTTTCCAGTTGACCCCACAGGAGCTTAAAGGTCGAGCTATCCTTACTGTTAATAATGAGCGATCCATGGAAATCAACAATAAAGTGTTGGAATTTATGCCAAAATGTGAAATATTTAACTGTGTTTATGAGGAAGTTTTCTGTGATTGATTGTCAAGTGTATTTTTTTGCATTGCATTTTTAATTTGTTTCAATGTTGTATATTATTTTATATCTGAGTGGATTGAATATACCTGCTTTGATACAATTTTTTTTGTAGAGCACAGTCTTCAATGTTGTATATTATTTTATATATGAATGTATTGAATATGTATATACCTGCTTTCGTACAATTTATGTTTTCGTAGAGCACGATCTTTTGAATCTGTTTCTGTGGTAGCTCCAAAATATGAAATGTTTTCTGTGATTGATTGTCAAGTGTATTTTTTTGCTTTACATTTTTAATTTGTTTCATTGTTGTATATTATTTTATATCTGAGTGGATTGAATATACCTGCTTTGATACAATTTTTTTTTGTAGAGCACAATCTTCAATGTTGTATATTATTTTATATATGAATGCATTGAATATGTATATACCTGCTTTCGTACAATTTATGTTTTCGTAGAGCACGATCTTTTGAATCTGTTTCTGTGATAGCTCCAAAATGTGAAATATTTAATTGTGTTTATGGGGGAGGTTCCTTATGCTTTCACTATATAAAAAACGGCCCTTTTCAGGGCCAAAAAATTTTATTCCTTCGTTATTAAGGTGAAAGCATTAAAAGGAAATCAGCTTTACTTTGTAAGTTTTATTTGAAGACAAATAAATTTTTTGAGGCTAAAAAATTTTATTCTGTGCTGATTTAAGTTAAAGCATCAGAAGCAAAATAAAGCTGATTCATATATATATATATATGAAGATTTTAGAATAACTTCTAGGACACACAGTGTCTTCATTATAGCGAGCGAAGCGAGCAGGGTTTGCGTAGCAAACCTGGGAGGATTGCAACGCAATCCTTCTGGGGGTTGGCGAGCTTTAGCGAGCAGGGGGCGGAGCCCCCTACTAGGTACAAAATGCACAAGCTTCACTCAGACAATAAGATCTGAGGTAGTAGTGGTATACAACTAAAAGAAAATTAGAAAGTCAATATCTGCTATTCCTGCTTTCTATATGATGTTGGATACCAAAAGGATGAAATTTGGATTTTAAAATGGAAATAATGAAGTCATTACAAGTATATAGAGATGTTATCTTTTACAATATTTCAAGGAAAAATGGATCGTAATGGATTGTAATAACCGAAAAAAACATGAAAATAGAAATAGCCTGAGTGAAATGTTTTTAAAGATGTATATTTAAAGCCTATTATCTATTTAAGAGACACTACTTTATGACACAACTAGATTCCAACTAACAATTTTCTCTTTTGAATTGATCAGAACTAGAAAAATTGGGATTTCAAATTACTGTTATGCCAGAATTCAAAAAGTTAGTAGTTAAATTTATGATGCAGGATTCTAAAATGTTCTAATATTTGTATTTCATTTCCACAAAATATAATTCTAAGAATTAACAAAATAAAAAGAACTCATGTAATGCAATACAGATTATACACATCTAATGACATAAGTATAGAAGTTTGACCATGTAAATAGATCTGAAGAAAAAAATCTGTAATCAAATGAAAAGTAATTAATGTCCATCATCAATGAGATATAAAGAAAAAAATTAAGAGAATACACTTTCAGAAGACAGGGTTCATTCATCAAAAATCATATTGTTCCTGCCCTTTCTTACAAACAGTAACAAAAATATATTCCTCAGCACTATGTTAGTCAATAAATTTTGAATTGCAGAAGTGCCTACTGCAAACTGTACCTAAATGTGCACAACAGACTTCTTTTTAATGCAATAATTAATTTTGTAATCATGCATTAGAATGTATATGTTGGGAAACAGCTTCCCAACTGCAGAGAACTGTGCTTGTGAAGGAATAGCCAATGAAAAAATTATATGAAATTGTTCCATTTTACATAAAACATGTCAAACTTTCACAAATATAGGTTTAACTACTTTCAAAATCAAAGAGAGCAAAATCATTTCTCATCCAAAAATATTTTCAAAAAATACAATATATCCACCTCAGTTCTTCTCCATGCATAGGTAACATTTTCACAAGCAGTAAAGACTAGGTAGGCATCATATGTTAGACACGATATTTCTTTGAGATGTTGTCCACCTGTCAATAGATGATGGGAAGAATAATATGTATTTACACCAATACATACCATACAAAAATTAAACACATATATATAATAAAGATAGATATTTATAATGATTTTAAAATCTGTCGAGAGAACATCTTTGAAGCTGCAAGTATTAACCCTTCAGCACACGCACCCATTTTTGGAACATTAACACACATGCGGGATCATTTGGACTCCAAATTGTTAGGTACTTACTTCGTATTTTATTGGCTATTTGTACAAAAATAAAATATGGTCAAAGTATACGAATATTTTTTTTATACAAATAACTTGTATTTAAGACACAAATGCTATTTTTAATAAGAAAAAGGAAAGCTTAACTTATCTCCTTTTCCCATACCTTTTCTTCTGTATTCATTTCTGCTGTGCACGTTCGTACGCTGTCATAGCCATAACGTTAAATGAATCTGAAAAGTTAGCACATGCATGGATCAATTTAACCCCCTCCCCCAATACAAAAAAGGTGAGAAACCCCATTTTACCGGCTTCTACCCCATTTTCTAAAAATATGCAAATATCCACTGGACATGATACAAAGCATTTCTGGAATTTTGAATTGAAAAGTTTAGAATCTTTTTTTAAATATATAAAATTGAAAAATTGTTCATTTGTTTGAAATCTATACAATTCTAAACCCCTTAATGGATTGGAATGAAATGTGGCACAAATGTTCCTTAGCACCTTTAAGAATAAATTAGGCTATAAAGAATTCGTAACCCCCATAAGGAGGGTGAAACAGAGGTAAAAAGAGTAATTTTTGATGTTTTTATGCCATAACTTTGGAACATATTGTCACACAAAAAATATTTTTACACCATCTTAAAATTTTAAAAATTAGCTCTTCAGTGACACCAATTCCATTTCAGTACAACTATATCTCTAATTTTTAATGAAATTAATTTTGATTTTTGGAAATTAATTTTCAAAATTAATTTCAACAGAATTTGTGAAAGTGCTCTTGTTGTCTTGCTTGTTGTTATTAAACCTATCTTAATTTTTAATTACTTGCATGCTTTTGTCAATGTTAAAAGTTAAGTTGCTTTCTTTGGTCACTTTTACTTACATTTTCGTGGTATACACACATTTTAATATGCAGGTGCAATAAATTAACTTTAAACAATGCTTTGTAAAAGTCTGCATTTTCTTTAATTGTTTCACTTAATTTTGTCTCATATTTTAGCATTTTTAAATTTTAATATTCCCAGTGAGCATATCATGTCTTTTTAATTACAATTTTTTAATTTGAGCTTCATTGAATAAGATTTCATTTCACTTGATAAGTTTGTCAGTTATTTTCATTGTCTATTTTCTTGCACCGCCTTCAAAGTCAAGTCAACAGAGATTCATGTGTTCGATCAAAAGGAATATGGCGGCCTTCCTATGAGGGTGCCATTTTCTTTTTCTCTTGAACGAATTGGATCGGCAATTTTTCTAGCCCGTCTCTTGATGGCAATTTTTTGTTTTTTAAGGCAGCTTGAAACGAAGGCTGTTTTATTTTTGTGATACTCTTGAGCTAATAATTTTTAAACCCGGCACAAGCCAGGAACTCAGTTCTGGAGTATACGCCGGAGATAAAATCTTCATCCTATATTCAAGTCAACAGACATTTTCTCAAGGCTCTTAAAACAATACAGGTGGGGGGTATGGATAAAAAAATCTGAACCAAACACACACTTTTTAAATTTTCAAAAACAAAAACCAAACCAAAAATATTTTTAAAAAAATATGCCTGTCGGAATTCTTTTGCATGTTGCATCTTACTTCGCAAATATTATTTACTAGTGAATTATCTGAATTTTGTAATTATTGGAATTCTGCTTTCAGTAACAACCGATATTAAAATGCGTGTCATTTAGTGGGAAAATGTTGCTACAACTTGGATTGCCCATCCCTACAAGACAAACACATGATGCTTTAGACAGAGATTTGTTATGCGAGACAAACTATGATGTGAATATTTTACAAGATATGATGGAAACAAATAAAATCTCAACTAACAGAAGATCAGTGAATAGCTTATGAAGTAATGATGAATTGGACTGCTGAAGGGAATGGTGGTATTCTCTTTCTTGAAGCCCCAAGTGGAGCTGAAAATCTATTTTAATAAATTTAATGCCTACAGAAATTTGATCTTAATATCATGTAGCTCTTTCCATTGCTTTATCAGAAATAGTTGCCATATTTTTGGCCATACAGTGAATTCAGAGTTACAGTTACCTATGAACATAGCCTTAACTGAGAATTTTGCATGCAATATAAGCAAAAGGTCTGACAAGGTGATTGTCCTGCAAAATTATCATTTGGGACAAGTGTATAATGCCAAATAAAAGTTGCCAGTATCAGCCTAGAAACTCCATGTTTCTCTAATTATATGTTGCATGTTCTGGAATAGGAACTGTAAGTAATCTTTACACATATGCACCAAATGTTAAGACTAAAAATATCGTTTATCTGAAAGCCTTAGAATAATAATTATCTAAGATGGAAGGTCCTAAAACCTGTTACAAGGTTGAATGTTACATCTTGAAAACTGTATGACATAAAAGTATATATGTTTTGTTTTTCCTTTCATAACAGATAAATGTGGGTGGAGCTGTGAGTGCAATGGCTAATTTTTACAATTTATATTTTGTTAAAATTCTCCATTTCAATACAGCCAAAATATAAAACTTTTATAAATAATTATTCATATAATGAGACTAATACAAGTAGAAAATAACTTTTAAAGCATTTTTCTGAATGTTAAAAGTTAATATTAAATAATATAAACTTCTAGAAAAACTTACATGAAAAAAATGAACATTTAAAATCTTGAACTGCTAACATAATTGGAAAATGTTTAAACAATTTTACAAAATAATCATGAGCTTTGATAATATACTTAAATATCTATGGAGAAAGTAGACGTATTTTTATTCCATATTTTATTGTTGGTTCCAATCACCACACCTACTTCACATGTTACATCACGCACGAGACTCGACTCTGTCTGCCAGAACAGATTCTCGAACCGAATCTAAAGGTGGTTACCATAATCTCCGCGGCGCCATGGTTGGGTTTACCACAGAGTATCCCCCCAGTGACTGAGGGTTAAAACCCAAGGGAACGAAAGTAATTCAAAATTTTACAAACATTACTTTTTTTGTTTGTTTGAGAATACGCACTGGAAGAAATACATAAATAATGTTGAATATGAAATATACAAAAGGAAAATAGGAACATAAATGAGATATATACATATATATACAAAGAAAGAAAAAAAATTAAGTTATGTAAGTAGTCAGTTTTTTTGGGAAATGTACACGTCTTCCTGATCTTGTGACATATGTTGGAGGTTCGTCATTTTTGGATGTATGAACATCAGTACTTTTTAAGTTTTTGATCACTGGAGGAGGAGATAACACAGTTTCCGGGAGAAGATGTGCCGGTTTGACACGGTCCAGGGAAACTGTAGTTTTTCGACCATTAATGTCAACGGTGATTGTTTTATCTGTTCTGCACAACACTTTATGAGGACCAGTATAAGGTTGACGTAATGGTGGCTGCACACGATCTACTCTTAAGAAGATATGAGATGAAGATTTCAGTGAAGGATGGATGTAGAATCGATCGGTGCAGTGAGCGGATGTTGCGACAGGATTTAGCTGTTGCATTCTATGACGAAGATCAGTTATGAATTCAATATCACAAGGAGGAATGTCTGATACATCGATTATGTCACAAGGAAGACGTAGGGTTGTACCGTACACAAGTTCCGAACAAGAAGATTGCAAATCTTCTTTCACGGCTGTTCGGATGCCTAGAAGGATTATTGGGATTAACTCTGACCATTTCTCATTTTCATGATCTTTAATTGCCGATTTTAAATGTCGATGAAAACGTTCGACAATTCCGTTTGAAATCGGATGGTATGGAGTTGTTTTGATCTTTTGAGTTCCCAGCATGCGAGTAAATTCAACAAACATTGATGAACGCAACTGGGATCCTTGATCAGAAGTTATTACAGATGGGCATCCAATGCGAGAAATCCATGTATCGAAAATTGCACGGCATATAGTTTTTGCTCGCATATCTGGGATAGGTATTGCTTCTGGCCATCTGGAGAAACGGTCAATTATCGTTAGAAGATAATTTTGACCTTCAGAGGGTGGCAAGGGACCTACAATATCGATGTGGATGTGTGTGAATCGGGCATCGGGAAGAGAGAATGTGCCTAGAGGCGTTTTAGTGTGCCTCTGGATTTTCGATCTCTGACATGATTCACAACACCGGACCCATTGTTTTATTTGGTATTTCATACCTGGCCATACGTATCTAGCACTAATAAGTTTGGTTGAAGCTGCTATCCCAGAGAGAGAGAGGATGCGCAAGATTATGTAGATGATCAAATATGAGTTTTCGAAAGGAAATAGGAACAAAAGGACTTGGAACTCCAGTTGAGGTATCGCAAAGCAAATTGCAGTTGGAAGTCTGGCAGGGTTTGAGTTCTAATTGTAGAGAGGGTGCATCATTGTGGAGGAATTTTTGAATATCTGAATCATCCTTCTGTGCTCTTGCAAATTCTTTAAAATTTAAAATTGGAGATTTAGTAATAGAATCAACTTCGATTCTAGAAAGTGCATCAGCAACTATGTTCTGAGAACCTTGCACATGCCGAATGTCGGTCGAATATTGAGAAATTAAATATAAGTGGCGCAATTGTCGAGGGGAACATTTATTTGGGTTTTGCTTAAAAGCGTAAATTAGCGGTTTTTGGTCAGTATATATTGAAAAATTTCTGCTCTCTAACATATGTCTGAATTTTCTTATAGCCGAATAAATCGAAAATAATTCCCTGTCATAGGTTGACCACTTCTGCTGACTTTTGTTCAGTTTCATGGAGAAAAAGGCTATCGGTTCCCATTTCCCTTGCGATAATTGAGATAAAGTGCCTCCTATAGCAACATCTGAGGCGTCCACCCAAAGGCTCAATTGAGATCCTGGAATAGGATGTCTCAAAAGAGTGGCTTCGGCAATCGCGTTTTTAGCGGCAAGAAAAGCTTGTTCTGCGTTTTCATTCCATTTGAGTTGTTCGAATGCTTTGCGAACACTGGGATGAGATTTCTTTTTATTAGTATGCCCTTTTAAAAACTGTACTATGGGAGCAAGTATATGTGCGGCTTTTGGTATAAAACATCTATAAAAGTTAAACAGTCCCAAAAATCTACGCAACTGAGTTAAAGTATCTGGTTTAGGAAAATCTAGTATACATTTGACTTTATAAGGTAGAGGCTTAATTCCGTTTTCTGAAAGATTGAAACCTAAAGAGTCTATTGTCGATGTACCAAATATGCATTTCGAAACATTTATGCATAGGCCGTATTCATCTAATCTTGAAAATAAGGTCTTTAAATGTTGGTAATGATCCTCATGATTTTTAGATGCTATCAGAATGTCATCAACAAAAGCGTAAACTCCTGGTAAACCACGAGTAACTTCATTAATAAAACGTTGAAAAGTCGCAGATGCGTTACACAGTCCGAATTGCATTCTTGTACTTTGGAATAAACCGAAAGGAGTACAAATTGCAGTTTTGTGAATATCTTCTGGGTGAATGGGAATTTGATGATAAGCTTTTATTAAGTCGATTCGACTAAAAATTTTTGATTCATGTAATTCAGCTGTAAAATCAGCGATACAAGGAATGGGGTATTTATCTTTTAATGTTTGAGAATTTAAAGCTCTGTAATAACCAACAGGTCTCCAATTTAAAGTTCCTTTTTTGGGAATCATGTGAAGTGGGGAAGCATAATTGCTTTTCGAAGGTCGTAAATGCCCCAGGTGCATCATGTTTTCGAATTCTGATTTTGCGATTTTAAGACGATCTGGAGCCAGCCTTAGGGGTTTGCCACCACAGGAGGACCTTTTGTTACTATGTGATAAACAGTATTATATTTAACAGGTTGATTTGGATTAGGCAATTTTGTAATAGAAGGAAATTCTTTTAAAAGCTTATGAAAAACCGTATCCCTAGAAATAGAAATTTGAACCGAATGGAGATTAGCATACTTTAAATGGCCTACTGATTGCAATTTTGTTTTTGTATCTCTAAGGCATTTGTTCCGGAGATCTGGGACCAATGCAAAATAATGGAGGAAATCTGCTCCAAGAATAGGTGTACTTACATCGGCAATCAGAAAAGTCCATATAAAGTGTCTTCTTAAATTAAAATTCGAAGATAATGTTTTCTGTCCATATACATTAATGTTGGAAGAATTTGCGGCCAAAAGGGTTTGTTGGGAAGAATTTCTTTTCTGATAGACATTAGCAGGGATTAAAGACACGTCAGAGCCGGTGTCGACCAGAAAGGAGATATTTGTTATCCGGTCTCGAATGAACAGGCGACGTGATTCTTTAGGCAAAGAATAAGTCGCCGCTATTCTTTGCTGGTTACGTTTCCCTGCCATGTGCACGGTTGAACACATTTCTCTACTCTACATTTGTTTCCAAAGCGCTTGTGATACCAGCAAATCGAAAAGTCGCGCTAATTAGAAATGCTTCCTTCGCAAGAGTTTTTGTTTCGACGATATGGCGAGCGACCGCGAGAAAACGAGGGACGATCTATTCTTATATTTAATTTTTCAATTTCCAGAAATAGTTTAGTTTCGAGTGATTGTTCATTTTTCTTAGAAACTGCAAAAGTTTCAATAGGAGAAGGCGAAACTTCAATAATTCTGTCTGCAATTCCGGCAGCTTTGTCTAACGTGAGTTCGGAAACCGCAGCTAAGATCGTTTGAACCGAAGACGGCAAACGCTGCAAAAATAATTCTAACATTAAGTTATCTGCTACATTCAAGGATTCTGCACGGCGTTTCATGTTGCGCAAGGTTTACGATTACCTAATTCTTTCCCCGAAAGAAGTTTTCGAATTTCTTGCTGGGATGATTCACCCGAACGATTTATGAGTTCTTTTTTGATTTGCGAGTAGGGATCAGTGGCATCTGGTTTCATAAGTACGTCTCGAATTAAAGACGCACTATCGGGAGGTAGGTGAGAGACTATATAAATGTATTTGGTTACTGATTCAGTTATTGCTTTTGGAGAAGCAAGAGCAAAAGTACTTTCGCACATTACGAACCATAAACCGGGATCTGACCTATTAAACACTGGAATTTGCACAGCATTTATGTCAGACATTGTGCAAGGCTTTAGAACAAGGTTACCATATAAATAAATATATATAATGATCTGTTATAATAACAAGAAATATTACAGTTAATGATAATTTGGCATTTTCAACCTTATAAAATATGATTTCATAAGAAATTTTTATATGCAAATAATTAATACAAGCATTAAACATTAAAACGAAAGTAAAATATTAAAACGATAAAACAATTTCCGATTTCAAATCAAAAGCACAGAATAATGAAACAGAAAAAAAATCCACTTATCTGCCAGACATTTAAAAATGCTTGCCATTCCCGAAAAAGAAACCGGAAAGTCGTCACTCTAATGCCAGGAACAAAGGGATGGAACGATGAATATCGAATTGATAGAGGTAGGATCTTCATGTACTTTTTTACTATTCAAAAGGGGGTTCACCGGGTCACCATTTATGGAGAAAGTAGACGTATTTTTATTCCATATTTTATTGTTGGTTCCAATCACCACACCTACTTCACATGTTACATCACGCACGAGACTCGACTCTGTGTGCCAGAACAGATTCTCAAACCGAATCTAAAGGGGGTTACCATAATCTCCACGGCGCCATGGTTGGGTTTACCACATATCAATTAGTTAATACATAAAATTGGAAATAAAATACCGGTCAAATTCTGCCACTAAAATCTGAAGAGATCACAAATTACAATAATGACATTTCAGAATCATCAAGGGTTAATATATATTTCAAATTTAGGTTACTTACTAACACTCAGAAGGCCTAGTTTGGGGAGATTTTACAACGACTGGATTGTTTGGGTTTGGATGTCGCCAATTTGTTTACATTCGGCATCGCCAAACCACCTCCCTACTACTGCTAATCGATGCATAAAAGATACAGGAAGGTGCGACTTGCCTACATCGCCGTGGTGAACCTTTTTTAAAGTCGCGTCTGTTGGCGTAGAATAGGTTTGGCGATTGTTGGCTGTGGAAAGCGTCGTCTCATCACGTGTTATTTCTATTTAGTAGGTAGTTCCAGGGTTGCCATATTGGCCTTTTTAAGGCAAAATTTTGAGAATTTGGCCTTTTTTCAAAGCGCTTGGCCTTAAGAATTTTCATTTGGCCTTAAATTCATTTTTGGCCTTTTTTTGGCTTTATTTTAATTCATGAATTTTAGAAATACTTTTTGTAACTAAGTCTACTGTTTTTGACTAAACTTTTTATATTAAACTTTTCAAATGGTTCACAGACAGCTGTCAAACGAGATAGTTTCTCATCAGAACAATGTTTTTGTCCCCTTTGTGGCTGTGATTGCCTGAATGTCTCTAGCCTTAGGCTTGTTTCTGTGTATCAAGCTATTTGAAGGGAGCATATAAAGAACCACTTTTTCTGTTATTATTCCTTTCTGTTCCTGACTGAATTCTTCAACGAACAGTTGTATACAAAAATGTAAAATATTAGGGTTTTTTTTTTGTTTTGAGAAAAAGGGTACATAATTTTTAACAGATTCTTAAATAAATTGTGCCTCTATTTGTGGTATTGAATGAATACGTACCTCAGAACCACTTAATTTTAAGTCTAAGATATACAGAAAAGCTTTCTAAATAAACAATATGTAAAACGGCGCACGTGTATTGGATTTCCTAATTAGCTGAATGATATCAAAACTAAAAACGTTTCATTCTTGGCATTTTTTTCTCTTATTGGAAATGTGTTGGATAGTTTTCAACATCAAGCAGAACACAGACTACTCAACTTCATACCTAATCCAGATCCAGTATTGTTTATGCTCGATATGAAATGCTGTTTTCATGCTTGGCTGTGTAATTGATCTTTATATTTATTTAATCCTGAATATGTATTTAATCAAGAAAAAAGATGCCTTCAATTATTTTTATATCTAAGATCAACACCTTCAAAGTGGTAGAAGAGCGTGGCTGATTTAACTATATCAGCAAAATTTCATTGGAATAATTCCGTTAGGCCTAACAGCCGAACGTGATATGGAGACAATGAACTTTGCTAGAATAGAGCCGCTTAATGACTAGAATTACGGAATATGGAGTATGAAGGTAGAAGCTCTCTTGGATGCCAAAGATTTATTCGAAGAAGTGATAGAGAATGAAGAACCTAAAATAACGGAAAATGACCCAGAAAGCGTCCGGGAACACAAAGCCTGGTCGAAGAAGAATAAAGAAGCTATGGGAATTCTTGTTCTTAGCCTGAAAGCGGAACAAGCGATTATTTACAAAGGCATAAAGAAAGCTAAGGATATTTGGAATGAAATCAAATTACGATTTGAAGGCGCTGTAGAAGACAGGAAAATAGATATAATGTTAGAGCTAACAAGCTTAAAAAAATCACAGAGCGAAAGCATCGAAGAATACCTAACAAGAGCTCAGAGACTATGCCGTCAAATGAATGAATTAGGTAAAACTGTTACTGAAAGAGAACTTGTTCGGTATATTATTGAGGGTTTGCCAGATACTTTTGAGTCTATTGTATTGCCCCTTTCAACTAATAGAGCCATACCATTAGTTGACTTAAAGCAAACTCTTTTGAATTTTGAAAAAAAAATGCTGAGAGAAGAGAGGAATTCAAGGCATACAAGACTGGTGACAGACATAAAGCAAAGTCATGTTATGTATGCAATAAACCAGGACATTTGCAAAAGGATTGCTGGTTCAGAAAAAACCAAAGTGGTAAAAATTTCCAGATGAAGAAACACCCTGTAAGAAGTCGAGCAAATGGAAAAAGCTATGATCAACATAGGAGCGAGCATGCAAAAATTTCCAAAGAGTCCGACAAAAAGGAATTTGCCTTCACTTTACATGAAGAAGACACAGATGACGCCTTAACTGAATGGCATTTGGACTCTGCTTGTACATCCCACATGACACCAGATGAAACTTGGCTGGTAAACAAGAAAGTTGAAAATAAAATAATCAGTGTTGCTGAGGAAGGAAGAAACATTGAGTCAATATGTCGAGGTGAACTGAAGACAATTACAATGGATGAAGCTTCAAAGAATGTCAAGTTAAAGAATGTTTTGTGTGTGCCAAAGCTAAGATGTAATTTGTTATCAGTGCCAAGTACAGTAAAAAGTGGAAATGAAGTTGTGTTAAATGAGAAAGGAGCATTCATATATAGTGAAGATGGTGAATTAATTTGCACAGGAAAACTGAAAGAAAATATGTTTATTGTAAACTTGACTCCAAGAAAAAGTGAATCGGAAGATGAAGCTTGTTTTCAAACCAATGCAAATACTTATGAAATTTGGGACAGAAGATTAGGCCATGTTAATTTTGAATATTTAAAAGCAATGTTATCCAAGCAGATGGTTAGAGGTTTGGAGAAGTTAAAGGGGAAAATTGAAATCTGTGATTCTTGTATTAAAGGGAAAATGACTCGACGGCCATATGAAAATTCATATTCAGAAACTACAAAAGACCCATTAGAACTCTTACACATTGATTTATGTGGACCAATGAAAATAACATCATTAGGTGGGAAGAAATATATTTTGACAGTAGTGGATCAGTTTACAAGAAGATATTTTGTCGAGTTTATAAAAACCAAAGATGAAGTTCCAGGTGTACTACAAAAATTGATAAACAAGAGAGAAAACGAGCTGAATTCAACAGTAAAAAGAATAAGGAGCGACAATGGATAGGAGTTTATCAATGACATTATGAAACAATATTTTGAACATAAAGGAATTAAACATGAAAGAACTGTCCAAGAAGTAATGGAACTGCTGAAAGAGCCAATAGGACTTTATTAGATAAAGCAAGAACTCTCCCGTTTGATAGTGCACTTCCACTCGATTTTTGGGCTGAAGCTGTTTCTACAGCAGAATATATGCACAACATAACGCCAACAAAAAGTAAAGGCAAGACACCAATGGAGCTGTGGAATGGGAAGAAGCCCTCTGTACGACACGTAAAACCATTTGGGTGTGTTGCATTTTACAAAGTGTTTGATAACAAAAGACATAAATTGCAACCAAAATCAAAGAAAGGAGTGTTTGTTGGCTACTCTAGAAATAGAAAGGCGTATAGAATATGTGACATTGAAGAAAGACAAATACATGAAACGTCTGATGTGGTATTTGATGAGACAAAAAATGGGTATGCACAAAAAGAATTGCCAAAGAATACAGAGAATTACACACAGATAGAGTACATATGGAGTAATCCGGAAAATCAGCAAACAGATGAACCAACGAATCAGACTGTCATTCAAGAACAAATAGAAGGTACAGTTTCTACCGAAATTAATGATGACCTAACAACAGATGACGAGGACGATGGGAACCAAAATATTTCAAATAGGCCTGTCAAAAATAGAAGATTGCCTTCCAGGTATGAAGATTATGAAGTATATGCTGTCAGTGATGCTACTCCAGAAACATATGAAGATGCTGCTGTTTCACAAGAAAAAGATAAATGGAAAGATGCAATGGATAAAGAAATCAACTCGTTTGAAATGCACAATCTATGGGAAGAGGTGGAGAGACCCCAAAACAAGAAAGTCGTCAAAAGCCGTTGGGTATATAAGATAAAAAAATTGGATGATGAAAAGCTTTATAAGGCTAGATTAGTCGCAGTTGGATGTGGACAGAGACAAGGCATAGATTTTGAAGAAAGTTTTAGTCCAGTCATGAAATGGGACTCACTAAGAATCCTTCTGAAAATTGCAGCAATGAAAAAATCAGTTGTAAAATTCTTTGATGTTAAAACTGCTTACTTAAATGGAATCCTCAATGAAGAATTGTATATGGAGACACCAAAAGGATATGAGTTAAGAAGCAACAAAGTATTCAAAATTAATAAAAGTATCTATGGCTTGCCACAATCCGGGAGATGTTGGTACAACAAGTTCAATGAAATTCTAGCACAAGCAGGATTTAAAAAAATAAAATCTGACCCTTCAGTATATACCAAAAGGGCAGAAAAAGAATTTATTCACATTGGAATATATGTGGATGATTTTGTAATTATTTCCAGTTCAGCAGAGATGATAAACCAAGTCATTGGGAGTGTGAAGAAAGAAATAGATGTTAAAGAAACAACAGAGTCAAACATATTTTTGGGTGTAGAAATCAAGAAAACAGAAGAAAATATTACTTTGTCTCAAAGAAATTATGTGAAAAAAATTTTAGAAAAATTTAAAATGACTGACTTCACCCCAATGAAAACACATGGCATTATAGGAGACACAAGTTTAGATAATTATGATGATTCAAGACCTTTTTCATCAAAAACCTACCAAGAAGCTATTGGATCCCTAATGTACCTTGCAACCGGAACTAGAACTGATATTTCATACATTGTAGGAAAATTATCACAATACAACAGAGACCCAAGAGAGATCCATTGGGTAGCTGTTAAACGAATCCTTAGATATTTAAGAGGGACTTCAGACTATTGCCTAAGATTCAACTCAACACCTGGCAAACTGAAAGCCTGTACAGATGCAAGTTGGAGCACTACAGCAGATGCAAAATCTTGCAGTGGATATTTCCTCAAACTTGGAGAAAATGTTGTTGGCTGGAGGAGCAGCAAACAAAAACTTGTGGCATTGTCAACAATGGAATCGGAATTAATTGCAGCGTGTGATTGTGTGTGTGCAGTGAAATGGTGTGTTTCTCTACTAGAGGAACTACGTGAAAATCATCTTATAGAAGTACCAACTCCTGTTGAGACTGATAGTCAAGGACTTATTGACTGGTTAAGTAACCCAAAAGTGAGTTGTCGTACTAGACACATTAATAGAAAATTCTACTTTATAAAAGATGATTTTGAAAAAGGTAATGTATGTCTTAAATACAAAAACACTAAGGATTTGGAAGCAGATGCACTGACAAAAACTTTGTCAAAAGACATTCTAAATAAGCATTTGTTCAAGATTGGATTAATTTAAATGTATTTTTAAAGGAATGTGTTAATGTCAAAATTGTGTTAATGCTTATGTATATTTAATGAGTTATGTGTAATGTATTGCGTAATGAGATGTTGTAAAGTGTTAATTATAAAAAAAATGCTAATGTTGAGAACTATGGGGGGGGGGGGATTTTTTGGATAGTTTTTAACATCAAGCAGAACACGGACTACTCAACTTCATACCTAATCCAGATCCAGTATTGTTTATGCTCGATATGAAATGGTGTTTTCGTGCTTGGCTGTGTAATTGATCTTTATATTTATTTAATCCTGAAAATGTATTTAATCAAGAAAAAAGATGCCTTCATTTATTTTTATATCTAAGATCAACACCTTCAAAATGATCTATTATGAATCTGAAATCAATTTTATTTATATTAATGGAATACATTTTTTTTACTGTTAATTAATTATTCTGAGTACGGAATCACTTTTCATTTATTATCAGTAAATTTAAAAATAATCTTGCATATTTTTTTTAAATCATGAGATTAATACATTATGCCCAGCTATTTCATTTAGAGTTGGCAAGAGCAGAACTTTTCACTGCAAAATGATTTATGGAAAGGTTGTAATTTTTACTTTCTCGTATACGAAGTATACAAAGAGAAAGTATTGTAATCGTCAAAAAATTCGAACTCGAGATTTCGACGAATCTCCACGTTTTAGACCTCCCTGAGTCCGAAAAACACAATTTTGGAATTATGTCTGTCTGTCTGTGTGTGTGTGTCTGTCTGTGAACACGACAACTCGAAAACTATTAGAGCTACGGGGATGAAATTTGGTATGTGATCTTTAAACACGATTTTCAGGTTTCTATAAAATTTTGGACAAAATCCGTCTACGGGAAGTCCGTCTGTCTGTCTGTCCACGTTCATGTGAGCACTATAACTCAAAAACCTGAATACCTAGATGGATAAAATTTTGTACACAGCTTTATCAACCTGAATGTATGTCCGTATAAAATTTTGGGCCAAATCCGTCAACGGGTTGACTGTCTGTCGGTCTGTTTAATCGCATACTTGTTAAGCATTCGTTTCAAAACCCATCTCCATGCGCATGCGTCCTTGCAGTCTCTGGTACCAAGCGGGAGGATTACGTCAGTTTGTCCTTGAGACGGAGTCTGTGATAGATATGTATTATCTCCTGTTTTGTCTTCGCTCGCTCGTATAATAGCGGATCTTGCTGGAGTGTGATGGAAAATAAATATTGCTAAGTTTTAATACATAGGCATCTCTTTTAATATGATTCTTCACTTAAATATTTTACAATCACTATAATCTGCAATGAAAAACCTTCTGATATTCGTTGCATTCTGGATTACAGTAGGTTCGATTTTTTTTAACCACGCAAGGGGAGGGGAAATGACAAATTTTTGATCAGTATACGAGAAAGTTTAGGGGAGGCCACTCCCACTGGTTTAAAACTTTGATACTGTTTTATTGATAGAGTATTGCAAATATGTCAATCTAATATGATTCTTTTTCATGAATTAAAGCCTTTTCTTATGGTAAATTTAACGAAAATTAAGTATTTCAATCAGTTATTCAAATTTGATTTTTTATGGTTTTATTTTTAAGAAGTTTTGACCTTACTTTACCATTTTGATCCGGCAACACTGGGTAGTTCTATTTTTTTAATTTCTGAATTTTGCATTTGTGTGAAATAAATAGGATCTTGATCGTCGGCGACTAGATGATTAAATATTTGGAGGAATTATTAAAAACAAAATTGATTTTGTGTGATTGTATTTAAGAGCTTTCCAGGCAGATGATTAAGCAGTTAGAGGTTAGGATTTCAGCTGATATCGTCAGAAAACAAAATATCCTAAGTACCTTGTGATTACCACTTACTAAAAGTGTTATGTAATTTGTTTGTGTATTTTCTTTTCATTGTTATTTTAACTTGTGTGTTTTCTTATATGGACAATAGATGAATGAAAGTGTTAGTGTGGCAATGACAAAAGGCAATAGCCTACATATATAAATTGTCCTGTCAGGATTTGTTCTAGTGAACAAAGTGATAAAGTTGGTTTTAATGGGTTGGGTATAATGGTTATGAAAAGAATAGTTTACTATTATGTTCATAACCATTATACAGGAGTTGAGAATTTAAACTATCTGCAGCTTAAACAAAGTACTACATGTAATGCAATTAAAACCTTATTATCTTTTTCTGTTCCTATTCCTAAAATATAAAAGAAAATGTTAAGGGGAGAATTGGGGTCATGAGACAAACTCAATTTTTTCCCAATTAAAGAATCCTTTGTTTTGCGTAAAGTCATTCAGGCATACTTTGAGTGGTTTAAAAAATTCTATGTTTCCAAAAGAGGTTTCAATATTTGTTATTTTTATTGTTGAATGCTTGCAAAAGGAAACTTACAATCTCATTTTAATATTTAAAATGCAACACTCTACAACCCTTTATGGCCCACATGATCTTGATTACTTGCCAATCTGACCAACATCATTTACCTTGGCCTTCCGGACAAAACAGAGGAATATGTTGGTGAACATTAGTGATAAAGCATCACTGAGTTTTATTTGCTGTACACACAGAAAATAAAATTATTAGCTTTCTTGAGCCTCAAAGTAAAAGTAAAGAATTACCTAATGACTATGTACCTTGTATTAAAAATTTAATTAGAAGCTTGAATGCTAATATAGTTGGTGAATGGCGAATTATTTTACCTGACCATATCCTTCAGCAAGATACTGTAAATTGCAACCTTTTCATTTATTACTATGCTCATCAGCTACTCTTTCAATTTGATTGTAAACAGGGTGCCGGTACTCTTTAATTTCGTAAATATGTGTATAATGTATTGCTCAATAATGTACCTATCCATAAATTTTGTGATGGCAAAAAAATGGTTTTGAGTTGATAGAAGTAGGGATGACAAAAGTTTCAGTTTTAAAAGTATAGATATTTACAGTCTTTCTGATGATGAATAAATGTAAATAATATAAGGAGTACTAATTATATTCTAAAGTCACTGGATTTGTTTATATCAGTAGAGGAAGAAAAAATGCTTAAATCTGTCTCGGTAACTTTTCAGAAAGGTTGGTTGTATGATACCATTATAGATGCCTTTTTGTATATAAATGCATATTTTCGCGTGGTTGAATCGTTTTTCTTTAGCACTTTTAAGCAATAAAGTACATAAATCTTCTTGGGTGAGTGATTTTCAGACACGTAAATTGATAGTCATTCTTCTAAATCGCCACTGGATACTATTTATAGTGGATATTTGTAAAATATATAATGGAATTTTATGACGTCTTAAATAATTCTCCAAGCACCAGTTGTCTTAGTTTGTTGGAAAAGTGGCATATTCTTCTATAAAAATTATTACAGAAAGATAATAAATGGGAAATTATATTTCCTCGGCATGTTTTGTCAGGCAGATAATGTTAATTGTGGTGTTTTTGTTATTATGTGTACCAAAGAATTAGTAAAGCTTCATTAGAGAAACCATTCAGTATCTTAAATTTTCGCAAATTTATGCATGATACAATAACTGGTAAATGAAGATAACATATTTTTCAGCTGTATATATTTTTTATTTTTAATTGATGTAAGTTAAATGAGTGGTTAAAACATAGAAGGAAATATGCCTACTGGGGAACATGCCTTACTATGTTGTTCTAGGAGAGAGAAAGAAAAATAAAGAGGGGTAATGCATCTGTGTTTCGTACCTCCAGGGTGATGTGGGAAACGTTGCAATATTTCTCGTAAACAAATAATCCCTATACAACAAATGGGGATGGAAATGCATGTAAGGATTTTCTTATTTATTCATGTTATTTAGATTTTTTTCAGGAAATATCATGAAGATCAGTCATGTTGCAGCTTGGTATAGCTGGAACAGAAATTAACACTAGATGGTGTTTGTTTTTGTATGTTCATTGTGACATCAATAACAAACATTTTTTAGTTAAGATTTCAACTGAAGGATCTCGTATGCTTGAAGATGTGGACCTTTTTTATTTTAGTTCATAAATGTTTCTTTAAAATCTTTTTATATGTATTATTTCAAAATAAACTAATCTAAACTAGTGTATTAGTATAAATATATGAAAATAAAATAATTTGATTCAGTTTTTATTCATTTTTCTCAAGAGTTTCTGCAATATTTCAAAATAGCAGGTTACTATGTTTAAATATTACTGACTAACCACCTTTGGCAAAAAGCTTTTCCACTGGGAATATTGGTTATGTCTATCTCTTATGGATAATTTTATATTCATGTGGAAAAATATTTTTCAGCTTCAGCAAGTTTCATTAATTGAGATCAAAATTTTAGTAGCCTTACACAGGTTCTGTTCATTGTGTACATGAACCTCCCTAATAATGTCAGGTTAGTCATGAAAAACATAACTATCCATGTCATCTAATAACCAATCCTCTTGCATGGGACTGTAACTTATTTTTTTTAATCGTAATACAAAAATGTACAGTTCATTGCAGCATTTAGTTGGGCAAATTTCTGTGTATAAATACGACACATTCAACAACATGTATAATTTCAGCATAATGTTTGTATTTCATCATGTACTTAATATTTTAGTGAGCTGAGCTTCTTGATTCTACAGAACTGAAGTAAATTAATAAAACAACATAGCATTAGAATATGAACATATAAGTGCAGAATTTCCACTCCTTAGATTTTAGAAATGAAACAATGAAAAATATTATTGCATATTATGCATATGATTATCTATATATATAAAACTCGATATATATATGTTTGTTTAAGCATTACTTCCAAATGGCTGAAGGGATTTTTATGAAACTTGCTACACATATTCCTAATTAATCTACTTGAAGTATAGGGGTAAATGAGCCCTATCACAGTGCCTTAGCGTGTAACTCTGCTTTTAATCTACCGTTGGGATGATAATTGCTGATGATGCATGTAGAAATGCTTATTTTGAGAGGGTGGTGTAATTTTGCTGACATATTTCCTTTAATGATTGTGTCACTTGAATTACTGAAATTTTAATCGAAAAATAAATCCAATATTGTGCAACAAAAAATAGTGCAATGAGAATTTTACTCCTTTTTGGGTAGGGTGGAGGCGAGTCATTGAAAGCAATATAGCAAATGGACCAATTTGAATGAAAATTGTATATCCATCTAAAATAATAAGATGCCAAGAAATGGAGTTATTATATAGGAAAGATTTGTAATACAGTATACTTATCAAGTACAAGTGAAATAATTTAACAAGAGATATTAAAAATTAAACTTTGCATTAAACAGAATGACACAAAAATGCGGCAACTTCCAATAAAATACAAAACAAAGATATTTAATTACAAAAAAGAAGAAACAGAAGAAGTAATGAAATATTCTTGTTCAGTATTTTCTTTTTTGTAATTAAATATCTTACATTATACTTATGATATTTACTGAAATGAAAGATAATTTGTGTACTATTAAATATAAGAATCATTTCTTTGATATTTATGAAATATTCTCTCAATAAAGAAATTTAAATAAACATTATATTAGTTATAAAATATTCTTCACTTTTATTATTTCCTACAAGATTTAGACCTGAAAATGACCGGGTATTCTAGTATTTTAACAGTATAATTGCTCGAGATATTGAAAAAATAGTTACGTTTAGTGAAAGCCTTTAAAGTTATATCTTAAATAAGTAGTAGAGCAACGTCGAGAGCATGAAACTGATTTAATTAGCATTTCTAGAGATAATAAGGCAAAAATAAATAAATCGGAAGAATTTTATTTTCTCGGACTGGAAGTATAGGGTCAGGCGGGGAAATCGGGAACGGTGACTACAGAGCGCAATAGTGAGACCTTAGCGAACTGAACATTGTTTAAGACAAACCCTAGAGGAGTAAAGAAAACACATTTTCCTACTTTTTCAATGTTATTTGGTAACGTTTGTTTCCTTTAGTTGCAAACGTGTTCAGAAAAGTGAAATCAAAATTTCTTCAGTTTCATTTTTCGTTTTCTACGCATGTCATATGCGCTAAGTTTCTAAGGTACATATTTCCTAGATCTGAGGATATAACGATTACGAGGAAACTTGGATTCTCGCTTTTGGATTTCATCTTGAGAAACAGGTTAGTGTTCATAATTACCCCTGACAATTTTTACTGCGGGGTAATTGGGAACAGGCTTCCAAAGTAACAAAAAACTATATTTTTCATGTATTTGGAATAATTTATTATTTACAGGAAGCAATATTAAATCTAGAAGCGTGGTTGCGTTCTGTCCCGTCTGTAAAGCTACTGTTTTATGCCAAATTAACAAATGAAATTTTAAATCAAGTTGAGCAATTTGTTTCGGTGGTGAAAGACCATTTTGCCATTTCGTGAGTCAGTCAAAAGCCAAAATCGTATCTTTGAAGTTGACTGTAGGAAAGACTTATTTGGTTTTCAGTTAATGTAAATGTGAAAGAAAAATTTGCAGAATAGTGAGTAGAGCCTTCTATTTCAAGTGGAAAATCTGCTTTCTACTACCAAATCGAATAAGAACGCTCGTTAAGTGAGGTTGATTAATTAATAAATTTTTTTTGAAAGGGGATATTGTCTAATGAACCTTGCAGAATATGTCAATGCACTTACGAAAAATATAGACATCTTCTCCATTGCATACTATTTTTTTAAAGAGAAATAAACGACGGAGTCTGCAAAATGCGCCCCAAATTACCCCAACTGACCCTAACTAAAGTAAGTATTTTAAACCTTATAAATTTTTATTCGATATACCCTCTCAGATGTAGAAACACTTCATTTTCTTCGTGTAAGTGATGTTAATATTTGTCAAATCCATAAGAACAAATTATAAAATAAAAAGAACTCGTGGTGCCATCTCCTGTCTTTATTCTATACTAAAATTTTTTTTCTCTTATAAATCATCAGCTGACAACTTTCTGATTAAGAAAATATTTTAAAAAGTGGCTTCGAACGAAAACCGTCGTTCCTGAATGTCTGAATAAGTTATTTTTAGTAAAAGCCTTTGAAACTATATATGAGATAAATAGAAGATCAACGTCAAGCGCATGAAACTCCTTAATCAACTTTTCTAAAGAAACGAGACAATGGAAAAATAGGAAGAATTTCTTTCTCGGACTTGAAACTTATATATATATATATATATATATATATATATATATATATATATATA
>BGPR01003585.1:70032-102333 GCA_013235015.1 Araneus ventricosus
AATAACTACTTATAACAGTTTTTTTTTTTTTATATTGTTCAATATTGCACAATATCGAGTCAATATTGTACAATATAATTCAACCTAGTTTCAATAATATACTATTTATTTTCTCAAATAAAATTAAATTACTTATTAGATTACGTAGTCAATATTGAAAAAAAGGTTATATATATGCATAATTCTCTGTAAAACGAAAGTTGTTCATCGCATCTGATATGTTGCTTAAACAGAATAATGTAGGCGTGTTCTTTATGTAGTATAAATAAGAGAAAAATATATAATTAAAATATTTATATTATATACTAAAATATTTATATAAGTAAAATATTTTAATATTCTGGTGCTAATGGGGCACTTCGAGAATTTCAACGTTTTTTTTTATGACTTTTACACTTTCTAGTACGTATATGTGAGAAAGTATGAGCTTATCAAAATCATTTCTTTCTATTTCAATACAACAAAGTCGCTGCGAATTCCCAGGCTGAAACAAGGCATTTCTGTCCTTAAAAATGTCGAGAGTTTTATTCCACAAAACATGCCTTTTTTGCATTAATGCAATTAAAAATTCATTATCTGTAAGGTCAGACATCTTCACAATAGGAAAAAAAAACCCAATAGATTCCAAACCAACTTATACAAACAAAGAGAAAAATCACACTGAGCGAAACGAACGCGGTAGAAATATCGCCGTGTGTGTAAGCTCTCATTTGGCTACAATAGCCTCTACTTGGGTGGCGACGGAAAAACTTCCGCAGACGATAGTGGCAGTCCGCGACTGCATATCTACCGCACGCGGTAAATAGTCCGCGCGTCCATTTTTCCGCTCAGTGTGTAAGCTCCAACTTACATCAGTGCACTACTGTTGGAACGGCGGCGCGATAAATGTTCCGCGCGATAAAAATTCGCTGTGTGTGTAACCAGCGTTAGGGTTGGAGGAAGAATTAGAAATTCCAATCTATGAGATAGTGAAAGGTATCCTATCATACTTCCAAAGGAGTGCCCAATAACTATTATGCTTGTCAAAATATCTCATCTTAATTATCCTCATGCAGGAGTTCATGCTGTTAATTCTGAAATGAGGCAGATCTATTGGATTATAGGGCTAGGTCTTCCATTAGAAAGGTCGTGAGGAATTCTATTTTATGTGCACGTTTTTGTTCAGAGTTTTTAAAGTAAATAATGGCTGATTTGCCTTCATCCCGTGTTAGACATGGCAGAGCCTTCTTCAGATCAGGCACAGACTTTTCTGGAGCATTTTTGGTCAGTTAGATTAGTCAGCTTGGTTTGTTAGATCCATGAAGATGTATGCCTGTATTTTCATGTGTGTTATCACAAAGGCGATACATCTAGAGCTCGTCAATGATATGACTACCGATGCGTTTCTTGCATCTTTTAAGAGTTCCGTCGGACGCAGAGGGAAACCTATCGAGCTATTCAGCGATTTTAGAACCAATTTCGTCGGACTAAGCATGTTCGCAAATTGTGGTCCTTAGAGGGGATTGGACGGTATTTGGCCAAGGAAGAAGTCATCTGGAGGATAAAAGTACCATCTGCTCCTAAATTTGGAGGCCTCTGTGAGTCAGCAGTGAAATCGATGAAGTATCATTTGAAGCAAGTGATAGTATTTCAAGTCCTCACTCAGGAAGAGTTTTCGACCGTTATAGTGGAGATCGAGGCTGTATTAAACTCCTGGCATATGGTTGCTGCTTCGGATGATCCCGATGACCTTTCAGTGATTACGCTTGTCATTTCCTTGTGGAAGAAGAGCTGCAAAGAATTCCCGAGCCTGATTTGACCGATCAAAAGATGTCGATTCGTGACAGATTGAAGTTGATTACGCAGATTTCACAGTCCTTCTGGAGATCCTGGTCCAAGGATTATTTGATTCAGCTGCAAGTAAGAACTAAGTGGAAAAGGCCTTGTGACAATTTGAAGGTTAATGATCAAGTAATAAAGGACGATAACTTGCCACCAATCAAGTGGAGAATGGCGAGAGTCCTGGATGTTTATGAGGAGCCGACAACTTTGTAAGATCAGAAAATTTCAAAACTGCTAATGGAGAGATGAAGAGACCAAATCATAAATTTGATCTCCTGCCGACTGTCTGTAATTGATTCTTCTTTTGTATATTTCTTTTTCTGTGTTTTAGTGTATAATGTTTGTTTAATGACTTTAAAATAACTTCCATTTAAACTGAGATATTTTTAGCCTTTTGTTGACATTCGTCATCGGAGACCAGTGTTAAATATTTTATATTTTGTCCGATAGAGGACGCTGTGTTTCGTCCTTCTCTTGTTTTTAAACTCTCGTTTCATTATTTATATTTTTATAAATGACTATATATATGAATTTTTCGCGCAATAAAACATGGTTTGAGAATAAGTTTCTGTGTTTCTTCTTCCTTCATCCTTATTGAGGTTCGAAAGTCCTAATGTTTTAGTTAGGAATTGGAGGTCTTTTCGGTCGAGAGTTTGCACGGTGCAAACATCTAGATTACAGTAAATTTCTTTTGAATTTCGTTAAAGTCATCAAGATTAAGATAACTTTAAAGTGAAGAGATAAAAAAATCTCAAGTTGTAAAATGTTTCTTTTACATTCATCTATTCACATACAAAGTTGCACGCTTCCACCAGCAAAACTTACAGATATATAAGAAGACAAAGTTGTTGTGTGACTTAGACTACTTTTTCATACCTCTCACTACTGTTTGATCCAGTCTTTCGACGTACTTTTTAGGGATAATATACATATTTAAAAAATTGTTTAAGGGGCGGAATCAGTAAATAACAATGAATTTGTTAACTCTTGTTAAATCCAAAAACTAGTCAAATAATACATTAACTGAAGTATTTACAAAAATAGTTCATCTTGTGAATCTTCAAAAAAAATCACGGTGTCTTATCAGCAGTGAGGTTCATCTTCCCAGAAAGAAGCAGTGCTATAAAAATATTACGAGAATACAATTGAAATACAATTTATTAAAAATAGCTTTACCTTCACATAGTTCAAACTTGTAGTTGTTATTATCTGAATTGAATTTTAGATAATTGCAGTCCTTTTTTTCGGTGAGTTCTGTTTTAATAAGAAAAATTGAATATGTAAGAACCAACCAAGTTCCCTTTGAGGCAGCATGAAAGTGAATCTGAAACATAAAAACAGCCAATGAAAAAATCAAGAACGCGAAGGCGAACCATGGGTGATATTGAAAAGGGGGAAAAAGAACATTATTTGGTTTGTAGCTCAAAATAGGAGCATCCGAAAATCCAGTTCCGGCTAGGTTCTAAAACAGAGAGAATAGTTACTCGTCTTCGTCCATTATGTCAATTAGTTGTACGCAAAGAGCGAATTTCAGTGCTTTCCAAAAGTATTTGGTGTGCAGCTTAATCCTGTATCTGTCTTACTTTTTCATGTATTTTATGTCCTCTTTTCTCGTTTTCATCTTTTGTCGTTAATAATCGAACTCTCAGAGTGGAGAAGTAACCAAATAAGAATAAAAACAAAAATATGAATTTTTAAAATAATATTAGAGAGTTCTGCAACTCTGCAGACCTAAACGACGAGTCGCCAGTGCTTTCAGATAAAGCTGAATAATACGCACAACGCGAAGAGCAAATAATTCAGCATCTTGTTTCAATATTAGGCTATTTTCCTGTTATGCCTTAAATTTTCATTTTCTCAAGTTGTCCTTCCATTCTTTATGAAGTCGATAGTTGCAACTATCTGCAAATGAAACTGGGTAATAGTATGTGTCATTGCCGATTTATTTTCAATCCGTGATGATTGGCTGATATATTACTTGAAAAATATTTGCATTTCGCTGTTTTTCAGTGTTCAATAAATTTGCATTTTTGCAAGAAACAACTGCATATAAGTTTGTGAGCAGCCCATTGAAATTTAAAAATTAACACATATCTGTAAATTTTGCAGACAGAATTGTGAAACTTAGTTCATGCATAGATGAGTGTAAGAAGACATTTCACTTATTGACACTTTTGCTCTATGGGCCACGTATAAAAATTTTATTTTCTTAACTTTTTATTTTCAACTTCCACAGAAGCCAAAGTGTTTTCACACAAATTCTTATCTTATTTCATGAAACATTGTAATTGGAAGTATAGGTCTGAAATCAATATTTAAGGAAATAAACGCTTGTTCCATCTTTTTGGGACACCCTCTATAGGTTAATAACTCATGAATAATAAGTCGTCTTTAATTTGAATTAAATTATATGAAATAATTTATACAAAGGTCAGTTATATGTGCGTCCTATTTTTAGGACGACGAGGAAATATGGGTTAAATAATCTTTTTATAGACATATAATTTTTTTTTTTTAAATATAGTAAAATATAAAAAATATAAATTACTTCAGAATTCCTTCCATTACCTCGAAAATAAATCAAAGGAAAAAAACCAAAGCATAATCAAAAAATCAAATAACGACACTGTAATCGTTTAGGAGTTTTGGAATACTTATTAGCTTGTTAATCATCAAATCAGGAACAATGGAATGTGCTTGACTTTGTTATGTAAGGGAAATGTGACTGTCATATAAATAGGACGCTGGGTGTTAACGGGTTATAGGAATTTTATGGAGAGGCAAAAATCTTCTACGAAGTCTAGGTTAATTTTGCTTGTTTATTGAGACGAGTAATAAAAGTTTCGAGTATAGTTTTGTATAAATTTTTTCTCAAAAACCAAGTTTATTCCTCCGTTTTTACCCTGTAAGAGTGAACACTGAATTTATATCTCTCAATTTGTTTTGTGTTTTCACTGTCAGAAACGTTTTCATATTTTTTCTGATTAGAAATAAAATTCGTCATCGTTTCAGTCAATATCTGTAATGTCTTCTTTATATCTTTTAGACATTTTGTGCATGAAAACATAAAATTCCAAAATACAAAAAAACTGTATATTCACAAATATACACTTATGCTATAGACGCATGTTGTGTTGATTTCAGAAAAAAGTGGTCATGTAAAAAGAAATGCTATCTAAAGCACTTCTGTTCTAGTAAGAAGGAAATGCAACTTCGTTTATTAAGAAAGATAATACTGGATACTAAGAAAACCTGGATCTCTTTCAACAGATAGGCATTTCGAATCTAAGTGCTATACTATAAAATTATGCTAGAGTTTTATTCTTAAAATCGATAAATATGCATGGGTGGCTGTATATAATCATTCGTCCAAAACACTAAGAAGACGTCAGTGGTTGTTTTCCGAAGTGCTTCCAAAAAATGTCAGCATGAAATAATAACAGAAGTTGTTGATTATTTAAATTAAAAAGCAGACTTTTTGAGCATTTTCTTCACTATGCTTCGATAGAAAGGGAACATAATATGAATAACTTTTCCCAAAGTTCATTAACTCGATGCTGAAGCTGTGAATAAATAAGAGATTTAGTTAAAAGAGTTTTTTAAAAAGACCCTTTATTAATGTATTATGAAGTAAGATTTTTTAGTCTGAATTATTGACTTTATTTTATTTTTTAATAAATAAAGCATTTTTATAAATAACTAGCTGATATACTTGTCGTTCCTCCGGATGAAAATATTTTGAGATATATGAACTTCGAACAATTTAAACTTAATTACACAGTGTTTCGCAGCAGCATGTTTCGTTCATTTTCGTTCGTTCTCTCCCATGTCGTCTGACCTTAGCCAGCACTTAAACTTCTTTCTTCCATTTGCCTCCACACTCTGAACCACCTGGAACGAGTCTGATAATTTTTGGAACTCCATTTTTCCTTCCCAATTATTACTACATGGACAACAGAAACTCCTTCATATAATGATTTTTATAAGCATTATCACAAGTACATCTTTCTTGCTTTTGGTGTTAGTGAGGCTGATCGAGAAAACACCGGATAGTGTTCCTTCTTTTTGCTCTTAGGTCCTCTGCCCTCAGAACCGGTCTCAATAACCTTGAACGACTTCACATTCATTAGGATGATTTAAAAGTTTGTCAAAATTAAATGAAGCATCGCATAGAGAGAGTGATTAGCAAACGTCATTGGATTGTTGTGCAAACATATCGAAATATGTACATGCTACGAAATAAAAGTGGAAACAAAAATTCTTCTCTTCTGTTGATACTCAAAGAAATTAGTATTTCTTATTATAACTTTAACTGTGGCAAACACAAGGAAATGAAGGATTTGATAAAACAATGAAGCGGTTTGAATTTAATTACAAAAATAGGAAGCATTGTTACTAATTGCATTTGAAATGAATTTCAAAAGGTTTCAACATGCTCTCTTTAAGATGGTATGTAAATTATTTTCTACTAATATATATTTCAGAAATAATTGGTGAAAAACTGGTAAAAAAACGCCAAAAATCGGCTTGATTTTGTTATTTAATTAAATATTTTAAGAAGAAATAGTTTTTGAAAGTTGAGAAACGAACTGTTGATCTATAAATGGGCCCCAGAACGGCATGCGAAAGTCTCATGTCGGTACTACTCACTACTTAGGAAGACTTCTTATGTCGTCTTCCTTCGAAATGAACCGAACTAAGTAACTTTGAAAGACTTAACACATAGAATATTTATTAAATGTTAAAATAGAACATATATGAAATAGAACAAGGCATCGAAAATTGTGCTAAATTTCAAAACTTTAGCTTAAGTAAAAGTGTACAAAAATAATTAAAAATTCCTTAAAGTCTCTGAAATCTGGACTATGTTACAATTGGGGTTTGTTAGGGCTGTCTTCAGGGTTCAATCCGGGTAGCGTATAGGCATTCTGTACTCGAGTAGAGCACCATTGTAACTTTGGAGGGCTCTGATTGGACAAGCGAATCTGACATCACTCTTCTGCACAGCGCATCAACAGTGAGACACGCGTATCTTGTTTATAGCTCTTAAAACTCTAAATACTAATTTTTTTCTCCAAGATATTGCCTGAATTTATTTTCAAAAGGGGAATCTTTCTTCTTCTTGATTTAATGTCGTTAGACTTTCTTCATTATTGCTTCATTCATATCTAAAACATTAAAGTTATTATTTTAATAGTTAACTTAAACCATGATAAATATAAGTATTGAAATAATGCCTGATATAGTATTACAAATTACAACATACATCATCTAAAAGATAATGATTTGAAATAATTATCGCTACTTACAAGCACACAAGCCTTTTTCCAGATGGTCTAGAAGATCGAATATTACATTTCCTGTCCGATGTTCTTTCATATTCTTATATCCATGAATACACATCGGAAACACTTTTATGGTTGCTTCGAACTGTGGTTTTATCTTCAACGATTTTAACAACTTCGTTTACAAAAGAAGGGGAAAGATTGGAATTCTGAATAGCCATGGCGTATTACACAAAGAACATTTCGCTATCGCTAGTTGAAAGAATCAGTCAGAGCGTGGCCAGAGGTAAACAAACAAGCAAAGCATAGTTACGTCAGATTCGCTTGTCCAATCAGAGCCCTCCAAAGTTACAATGGCGCTCTGCTCGAATACACTATGCCTATATGCATCCGGGCACCTCATCTTTGGAATATTTATTTTGATGATATTGTGTATATTACTAACGACCAAATGTTCTTTCAGGCCTACGCAGATGATTTAGCACTGCTTATCGCTGCCGACTCTAGGAAAACAATAGAAGATGAAGTTTCATTAACATTATATAATTTATGTGATAATTTAAAATAAATAAATCTTAACGTTTCCTCTGAGAAGACACTCGCTGTTGTTTTCAGGAGCACCCAAAATCGCAAACAAAAAAGGGGTTGGCAACGTTAAAACGCACGCCTATTTTCAAAATTTGTGGTAGGAAAATGGTTCTCGCACAAAACAACAAATTACTAATTTGCATCCTGTACAGAGAGTTGCTTTATTAAAAATAGCTAAATTTAAAGTACCTGCCTAACGAATACCATAAACGCTTTCTTGGGACTGCCCCCTCTTCGTGTCGTTGGCAAAGGTAAAATTAAATTTCAAGTTTGGAATAAAAGAGATCTTAACTATGATTTTATTGATATTAGCAATTTGGATACTCATACTAAAATTAACAATATGATCTAAAATATATAATGACTGAATTCCCATCTTCTATTAGTAATTCCGACTTTGAGGTGTACACCGATGGCTCCGGCATTGATGGCAATGTCGGGGCGGCGGTGTGCATTTTTAAAGATAAATACTCTTGTTGAATCCTTTAAATTTAAATTGGCAAGTTAGAAATCTATTTTTCAGGTCGAGCCTCCGGCAATTAATTTTGCTGCTAGCTGGGCTCTGGAAAACAGTTTTAAAATTAATATTTATACTAACAGTCTTTCTTCAATGGAGGTATTGAAAAGTCAAATTCTAAATCTTATTTTATTAATAATATTACAAATATAATGTTAGGGCAATTGGGGTAAGTCGGTTCGTCCTGGGTGAAGGCACATGCTGGATTACCAGGTAATGAACTGACTGACCAATTTGCGAAATTTGCAACAACTGAAGGTCAAAATCTTGATGCCCCAGTTCCATACACTTATTTAAAAAAAATTAAAAACTTAATTTTAGAAAATTGGCAGGACTCTGACAAAGGCGTCAGAGTTCGGGAGTTCGTCCCTTTAGTTAAACTTATAATCGGCATTTATTAAACTTATATCGGCATTTATTATCGGCATTTATTATTCTTTATTTCTGGACATGGTCTTTTCCCCTCTTATCTTCATCGCTTTAAAATACTCAATAGCCAAAAAATGCATCTGCGGCGGTCTAGAGGATGCCGACCACTTCGTGTTCGAATGTCCTCACAAAGCCGACTTCCATTTGAACCGCCTATCTGTGTCAAATAGACCTCACTGGATTACCAACGTCCTCAAGAATAAAACCTCAATTTCTAGGATTGAAAATATTTGTTTTATCTCCCGGAAGATCTGTTAAGATCTCCAGGAGAATTTGCCTTGATTTTTCTGACTTGAACATTTTCCTGTGCCTCTGGTTGGATCTCGATTCTCCCAGTAAAATTTATTTGAAGGTTTATTTTTTTAAGTGAAAAGTAATTTGTTTTTGAAGTATTACTGAGGTTTTTGTTATAATTTTGTTGTTAATGGTTTTTCTTTGATATTGAAAGATATCTAGATTTTTCGTTGATTTGTTACTGTGTTATCCTGGTATTGTGTTTTATATTGGATTGTATGGTTGAATTTTTCTATTTTATTCTTGTAATTAAATTGATGTTAATTCTGAATAATTTTTAATCTATTAGCATGGTCTTAGTGTCTTCTTGTTGATTATTTTGGTTGTGGGTCCTGGATTTGTTTGTGACTACTATTGTTCGCTTTGCGTACTAAATTAACTATGTCCTGTAAATTCTTCTAACAGTCAAATTTTAATGTACTGGTATTTATTAGTAGTGCTTTACATTATTTTACATTATTGGATGAGATTTGGAAATTTTTTTACTTGGAATTGTGTACTTTTGGATTAAATGTTTTTCTGTTTCTGATTGTTGGTGTTACTTGTATGTCCCGAGGTTGTTTTTGATTGCCTTGCTACTATTTTGGGGTCTTTGGACCTCTGCCCTTTACCCAAGGGGCGTTGTATATAAGTTCCAGTTTGTTTTGGAGTGTAGTTGTGTTTGTTTTTAATATTTTTATGCTTTGTTCCTTTGCTTTTTGTATAAAGTGCTTTCTTGGTTCTTGCCCCAGACGGGCTAGTTATTATTACTTTTGTTCATCTGTGTGTAAACCTAATTGCTATGTATCCTTAGTTTACTCCCAGTCTGGCGTTTTTGTACGTCTTTATAAAACTCACTAAGTGCTGTCTGGGGGGCTGAATGCTCTTTGTGTTTCTGAAGTCTGAGGTTGGTTCTATCTCTCCGGCAGTCCTTATTGGTCTTACACCCTTACGGGTATGCCGGCCACCTTGGGTTAAGTAAGTAAGCCGTTCAAGCACCAGCAGACTTGCATAACCTCTACACTGGAATTTCAGTTCTTTTGGGGTTTTAGTGCGGCACTTAGATGACCACAGTCATCCAGAGATGCTAATACGCACTGTGGGACAAACCACATGATAGCAACTGCCGACAGGAATTACTCGTGCCTCAGTGCCCGCCGCCGCCGACACTTGGTAAAATGATGCCATAGCATACCAAAGACTCGAGTCCGATAGCATGGGCTGGTCTCAAATTGTTGGAAAAGAAGGACGACCCGAACTGGCCAGGAAAGACGGAGTCGCCCACAGGCTCCCACAAGGGGCATGCACCATATACCTTAAAAGTGTCCCACAACACTCAATTCACCAAGAATTGATTAAACTTACTTTGAGAATTTCCTTAGCGCAGCGAGTAAGGGACCGCATAACTTTTCTGAACTCTCTCAAAACAAAGTTATATTTCCCAAGTACCAATACTCGCACATTCCAAATATCAACCCAAAAAGGCTCATTTCCATTTCAACACTCGTCAGCAAAGAACCACCAACTGAATGTCCCATATCATTGCGGGATACAGTTAAGTTCAGCCGAACTTCAGCAAAAGACAAGATAGTTTGGAAACGTGGTGAAAGGCTCGGTCATGATGTATTGCGTTTCGTGTAGCGGCATGGCGAACTGGATACATTCCAACGGCTCAGACACACAGGCAAGTGCACCACCGACATGAGGTGAAGTTCTAGCCCGTTACGACCTGCTTTTTCTTTCGGAAAAATACGTCAGCGCTACAGTTCAGTTTTCTTCAGACTGATAATACCCATCCAATAAATCGACAAAAAACAGAGTCAAGACTGAGCTATCACACTCTATTAGGATACCGCGTTAGTTCGGAGATGGGCCTACAGAAAGCACAAATGCCTTCAGCCCGAGATCCCTTTTATTCTCGAAAGGGAAGCGCAGTCTATTCCTTAACATCTGGCGCCCGCGTGAAGGACGGGTATTCCTGGTAGACGAGAGGCTTTGTCCGGAAATGTGGTACGCATAGGCCTTCCAGAAGTCTCTTTCACCGAAGTTTCAATTGGTTGCAACTCCTCTAGATAAGACATAGGAACATTAGTTACAGACACCCACCCCTGTCTTCGTGAGCGAGCACACAGGCAGCATTCGTGGTGGGATCCGTGAAATCTTACACCCGCTACGCCACAAACTACTCTCACAAGCCTGACGCCCTCGTTGGAGACCTCCAACCCGTCTCACCTGACCATAGGGACAAGTTATATCGAAACAAACAAGTGCCCGTAGTCATCATTCTCTGTGACAACTTCACCGACCCCTACTTGGACCAAACTTCAGCTCCGACCCTTACTTGGGCCAAATATCATCACCGACCCCCTACTTGAGCCAATCATTGGTCACATCAACACCGACCCTCCATTCGAGCCAAATCGTCAACACTGACCCCTCAGGGCCTACTCCTACTTCAACACCAAAGTAATTTTAACTCCATATCATCAAACATGATCCTAAAACTCACCACTCGAAAACTACATCACAACAATTTAGGGAAGAGCAGGAAAAGGGCAAATTAGAAAAAAGGGAAGGGAAAACTACTGACTTCAAACGAAACTCCAAACGAAATGTAATAACAAAAAATCTAACTGTCCAAAATAAATCCTTATTCTGTAAATTCCAAAAACCAATGTCAAGTCTTAAAATCAACCTAATTCCTTTCAAAAATCAATTTCAAGTCCAAATTTCAATATATTTATTTCCAAAAACCAATGCTAAGTCTATTTGTATAAGTACAATTTTCACTTCATATGTTGTTATTATTATTGTCTCCTTGGCTGGGTGAGCACTTGTAATAAGAGATCTAAATATATTTAGATGTATTTAATTTCCAGCCATGTTACGGGGTGTAGTGTTGAATGTTTAAATCTAAAAATATTTTTAAAAAAAATCAACGTGGGGTTTGATTCCTCTTGCTTTTGGCGGTCGGTTCGCTTCCCCTCTGGCTCTTAAACCTAGTAGGGCAGGCTGGGTCGGGGTAGGTTTCCCCCTACGTCTGATTTAACTTGCAGCAGGTTCACATACACGCGGACCTGTGGAATCGGGTTTCGAACCTAGAAGCCTCCGGCCCCGAAGCAGGGACTTACAACTAAACCACCATGGTCATATCAAAATTATGAAAGATGCATAACCGGAGAAGATCATTTTAATAACCTTCATATCCATCTGTAATTCTGATTTTGTGATATTATTCTCCAAAGGAGAATAACGGTAAGGTTTCCAAGGCAAGTCACTTGTTAATTCTACCACACGAGTGACGATATCAGTTTTGCCCATTGAACTAATAAAACTGGTTTTTATCACGTGACTGGTAGACTCGTCCCGGCGGTCCGTCCCCACTGAACATTCAAAATGTTATTCAACAGGAACCGTTCTTGAAGAACTGCTGTAATTTATAAAAAATGGTCAAAATCTGCTGTGGTTTTGGATGTAACGATAAATTCAATAAAGAAGGACCAATAAGGTTTCATTGGTAAGTAAGTTTTATTATTTTTTATATCTTTTCATATTATTTCATCTTTAAGATCAATTGTTCATGTATGTCAAAAATCTGTAATCTTAATTTTAATAGTTATCTTTAATTTATTATTATTCATATACTAAATATTTAAATGAATACTGTCTATAGATGGAGCTGTGTATACCTTTTAAATATATGCGATGTAGTTCAAGAGTAGTGTCAGTGTCAGTGTCAGTTTCAGTTGTTTCTGTAACGTACTTCGGGGCGACGTTTCTCTACATTGTGAATATATACTGTGTACACATATTCTGTTAATATGTGCTGTGTCCTGTTGTGATCGTCTATTGTGTGGTGTGTTGTAATGTCAAGAATAAAGAGGAAAGTTAAATTCCTGTGCGCTTATTGAAAATTCCATGCATCTGAACACACATTTTAGAGGCACCGGCGAGATATGTCTGCATGAGAAACAGATAAGTTTCTTTTCATTCTTTGCTATTCTTATTTAGCAAATATTATTTGTCTGTATGACTGTATGATTCTTTCAAGAGAGGAACATCTGATGAACTGTCTTTAGAATAAGTAAGCTTTAATTGCGATTTTAACCGTTATTTAGTTTCTGTTTCGTTTCGCAAAGGCGTTGAAATCTGATCTCTCTTTCGCCATGGATAAGGACGATCCGAAAGAACATATAACTCGGCTTAAAATAGCAAGGGGAAGAGTTAAAGCTTCTCTGACTAGATTAGAAAATACTGCAGAAGATTTAATGTTAAAGAATGAAATTTTGATTAGCTTACAGAAATTAGAAGAACTTATAAAAGAATACGAAAAATTAGATGCAGAAGTAAGCTTCGAAGATTCTGAAATCGTAGAATTTGAGGATAGGTATTTTTCCTTAAAGCTGAAACTTCAGAATAAAATTGAAGCGCTTAATGTACCGCATTTTACTACTGTCAAAAGGCAGAATTCTTTGGTTGTTGTACAAAGTATTTCGAATTTTCGATTGCCGAAACTTAACATACCTGTATTTTCTGGCAAATTTGAGGACTGGATGAATTTTAAAGATTTATTTGTATCAACGGTACAATCTCAAACTTCGTTGAGTAATAGTCAGAAGTTTCAATATTTGAAAGCTTTGCTTTCTGATGAACCCGCTTCTTTGATAAAGCACATACCATTGTCTAATGATTCATATGAAGAAGCATGGGGAAAATTAATGGACAGGTATGATAAAAAGAAGCAAATTGTGCATGCATTAATCAAAACAGTTTTGGATCAAAAAAGCATTTCTCAAGCCAATACAACGAATTTAAGAAATTTAGTTTGTGCTGTTGATGAGGTTCTGAGAGGTTTAAAAGCTCTAGGAAAAGAAGCAATTAGCAGAGATGCATGGTTAATTCAATTGCTATTACAAAAATTAGATCCTGAAACCAGAAGGCTTTGGTCGGTTAAAACTACAGAAATAGAATTTCCTACTTGGAAAGAATTCTTGGAATTTTTAAATACCAGATGTTCATCTCTCGAATTGATGATTTATGATGAATCTGATGTTAAATTATCTACCAAGTCTAATTTTGTTGCTTGTAAAAATACTCAGGGAAATAAAAATGAAACAAATTGTATAAAATGTTCAGGAATGCATAAACTGTTTAAGTGCATTAAATTTAAAAATATGGATTTAAATGCTCTGAAGAATTTTATAAAACGTAACTATCTTTGTTTTTTGTGTTTGAATTCTCATAAATATAAAGATTGTCCAAATAATCATTTAAAATGCTCCATATGTCAAGGAAAACATAATTCATTGTTGCATGAAGATATTAAAAGCAAGAATGCATGTGTTTCAGATCCTAAACCTAATAGTAGGCAAATATACCGCTGAAGCTAGTGTATGTCAGAGCGAGCATTTGTTATGCAATGAATCTACTACCCTTCAAATACCAATTAATTTCAGTACTTCTATAAACAACTCGAAATGTATATCATTTCTTGCTACGGCAAAGGTTTTGCTGTATAAAGATGAAGGTGATTCATTTCTATTTAGAGCCTTGTTAAATTGCGGCTCTGAATCTAGTTTTGTTAGCGAAAGTATTATAAATATTTTAGGATTAAAAAGGAAGAATGATAGATTATCCCTTAGTGGAATAAGCAGGGTCCCAGCAGGAACCACACGTGGCTCAGTTAAATTAAAAGTTGGGTCAAGGTTCAATGAAGACTTTGTGACAGTTAATGCATATATATTTAATAAAGTTACATCTTAAATTCCGGTTGAGAATATGAATACTAAGAATTTAGATTATTTGAAAGGTGTCACTCTGTCAGATGAAGATTTTTCACGCCCATCTGAATGTGATATTATTTTAGGATCTGACTGTTTCTTTACGATTCTTATCATCGGGTCTGAAGGGCAACCGATAGCTCAAAGCACCATGTTTGGTTGGGTTGTAGCAGGTCAGATTCGAAAAGGTTCAAATGCTTCATCTTGTACGCAATCGCATTTGATTCGCGTGGAAATCGATAGCAACATTGATTCAATTTTGCAACAATTTTGGCAAGTGGAAGAGTTGCCTATTAAAATGTCTTTTTTGTTTCGAAGAAGAGTTTTGTGAAACGCATTTTAAATCGACTTACAAAATTAATGAGCAGAGTCGATTTGTTGTTAAGTTACCTGTTTACAGAGACATTAATCAGTTAGGAAATACAAAGAGGATGGCTGTTTCTAGGCTACTTTCAATGGAAATAAATTCAAATTTGATTCAGAATTTGAAAAAGAGTACAAAGGTTTTATGAAAGAATAAGAAGAAGTAGGGCATATGTCACCTAATAAAGATTTGGATTCTTCTAAAATAAAGTATTTTCTTCCTCATCATGCTTTGCAAAAGAAAGACAACATTACAACTAAACTTCGAGTTGTATTTGATGGGTCGTGCAAGCCTCCTAACTCTAATTCATTGAACTCAGTTTTAGGGATAGGACAAGTTTTACAGCCAGATATTTTTACTATTCTTGTCAGATTTCGAGTGAATAAAATAACTTTCACTGCAGGTATAAAGCAAATGTATAGAAAAGTTTTAGTTGATCCAGAAGATCAAAATTTACAAAAAATAGTGCGGAGAAATTCATCCGATTCTGTTATTAAGGAATACAAACTTTCTACTATAACTTATGGTACTTCATCCGTTCCATTTTTAGCTACTAGATGTTTACAACAAATAGCCTTGGATTCTCAAATAAAAAATCCTGAAATATCGAGCATAATTCAAAATTCTTTTTATATGGATGATTTAATGGCTGGTGCAACATCTAATAAAGAAGCAATCGCGTTAATTCAAAAATTGTCAGAAACTTTAGATGCTAGGGGATTCCACCTAAGAAAGTGACGCTCTAACTCTCAAGATGTATTAAATAATTTGTCTGAAAATCTAGGGGGTAATGAATCGAATGTGGAAATTAATCCCGAAAATAGTTCTAAAGCTCTTGGATTTATTTGGGACTCTTCTACTGACAGTTTTATTTTTAAAATTAACTTTAACTTTGAGAGTGAAATTACCAAATGTTTATTTCTATCACAATCAGCAGGACTGTTTGACCCTTTGGGTTTTCTTTCACCTTGTCCTGGGCTTCTCAAATTTCCTATGCTTAAATGTGGTATTGAAACAAATGGGACCACAAAATCTATTTTGCTTAACAATTCGATTAAAACATTAAAGCATTGAAATAAAATATTATATAACATAAATTGTATTTCATGATTAACGCTTGAAACATAATACAATTTCAAACCATGCTGACATATATCAAACCGAACTTATACGGAATACGATTCCAAATTCCGACACACTCAGTTGGAAGAAAATCCTACCACAGCCTTCTTCCTAAAAGAAACCCTCAATGCAGATAGCATTATAATACTCCAAACCATAGGTGAGTGTGGGTTCTTGGATCCTGTGGCATCCCTAATTTTCAGGAAGTACGAGGGATTTTCCGAAAGTAAGTTTTGTGCTTTTTCGTAAGGAAGCTTTATTATAAAAAATTCCATAACAAAATACAAGCTTTTAACTAACTTTCCACATATTTGTAACCTACATTGATATATTTTCATACATACAAATAAATTTCAAGAAATCCTTTTGGTAAAAATCGGTGCCCCCAAAGACCGAAGGAAGTTCTTAACATCCTTCTGCACTTCTTCATTGCTTCAATGACACATATATAAAATAATGAAAATTGTCAGGTGAAAATCCATTGTTAATGTATCTTTATCAATTACATGATAAAATTAAAATACATAATAGCTTGGAAAATAAATTAAGTGTTTCATTTACATTAAAAACAGATGTTTATGTCATTTTGTTATTTGCCTTATTTTTTAATTATTTGCACTAAATGCTTAAACTATAATTATCAAACAACGCATCATATATGAGTTTCAAGTTAAAATTAAATGGCCATTCTTACAATATTCTTTTATCATGGCACATTTTTGGAGAAGTTTTTAAATAGAAAAATGTTAATTTAATTTTTAGAAGCTGAAACGTAAATCAAGAAATATTTATCGTAGATCAAAAGGATAGTTTTTTAGCAGAACAAAGAAAATAAATATTTGATTTGAACTACATATGGGAATTACAAATACAGAAATCCTATTAAAAGACACATTTAAATTTTTTTCTTTACTATGATTGGGTTTCTTTCTGAAGCATGGAAAAAAGAATGCCTGGTTATCTGGAATACTATCTGAAGCAGGCTTTACATTGAGATTTTCTTTCGAGAATGTGGACTATGACAAAATTAATTGTTATAATTGATTCTTAAGAGAAGTTTGAAACAGAACTGTTCAGAACACTTGGAACAAGTGATGGAGCCCAGTATCTGCAGAAGTGACAAAAAGTTTGAAATTTCATGCATTCATTAATAATGACTATGATCGTTTCGTAAGTCTTCGTATTAAATAATATAATAACCTATTAACAGAAACCACAAAAAGAAGGTGGTGCATTACATTTGAAGAGTCCATTTTTACATATTTAAAGTATGGGTGAAGATGACAATGATTTTTCAAAAGACATTTGAATTTAGTGTTGAAACAAGTTTAAAACAGAAGTGTTTAGAAACTTAATGCATAATAATTTCTTTACTTTAAGATTACTTATTCTAAAAGTAAGTATTACATAGAGCAAATATATTTCATTTGAAAAAGTCGGTGGAATCAGGGAGCTGTATACAGGAAAATTGAAAATTCACGAGTACGTTAGTAAGGAATATGGTTGTTTTGTTGTTGTCTTTGATCTCGATAATATTAAACTTATTTCACGAGTAGAGTTTTATATGTTAACACTACTGGTGAACGAACAAACTTAAGCTTCAAACAAAAGCGTTTAGAATTGTAATGAAGTATTGAAGCAAATAATGTTTACTTTAATATAAATATGAAAGTGACTTAATATGAAAATCTCTTGCATGGCAATAAAAAAAGAACTTTTATGTAGGGAACATGTTAAAGCATATATCTGAGTGCTTAAATAATTATAAATTAGTAAAATAACTATCATATTTCACTCTGTATTGAATTTCGTACTTTCAATTTGAAGGAAATGAAACGATAAATTAAGCAAGTTCTTTGACAGATTAAGTCACGCCCAATTTCATCTCTTTCAAGCATATATTTGCCAATTATTTTTATTAAAAGGTGAAATTAATATTCTTAAGTTCTTGTACTCAAATTTCTCATTCTTTTTCAAATTCTTCATTCATTTCTTCCTCCATTTAGATATATAATTAGTCAGCACACTTGGGTTGTTGTAATGCAATCAATTTAACCCTACACTGCATGTTTTTTTTAATCATGAAAGTCTGAAAGTTGTTTAAAGATATACCTGAGTGCATGAAATAATGGAGACAACTGAAAAAATGAATTTTTAAAACATTAATTAAATTTCTTTATTACTAAACTTTCCCTTTACGAGAAAAAATGTGAATAAAAAGTTTTCAAATTAAATTAAAACATTAATTGAAGAAATAGTAGTAATGCTAATATGCGAGTCATTACGCAGTGTAACGTTTAAATTCAACATTAAACAACCCATGCCTTTTCTCGTTACCATGAATCTTTGCTCATATCAGCATTCAAATATAGATGTATTTCAACCAGTTAAATAATAGCAAACTGTCTGGAAGCTTAACTCTTTTTAGCATGTTCTTCATTTATCACTGAAGTAATTGAATAGTATTATAACTAAAATCTAAAATTAATAAATAGAATATACAAGCAACAAAAAATGGGGTGGGGGATTAAACAAAATTTGAAGAACAGAAATCTAAAATAACAATGATGTCTTATTACTTGTAACAGGCGTAGGGATCTGAGGATTTAGTTACTTATAACTATTCTCATTTTAAATTGGACATTTTTCTGAAAGTTATATTAATTTCCAGCTGCAGAATAGCCATAATCATCAAATTTCATTTGAATTCTTATGCAAATAAATATTTTAATAAGTAATGAAGTATTATAATAGCTTTTTAAATTCTTATTTTGTTTATAAATGGCAAGCACAAATAACCACACTACAAAATTCTTACTCCCATTTCCAAACAGAAAAATCAATTTTGCGAAAGATGTTACGAAACTAAACGAATGCTATAATTTAATATCAGTAACCTTTCATTTGTTGAATTTCAGTTGAATGGTGCAAAAAATTACATTTCTGTATGTAGTTTCAATTAAAGCTAAAGTGAATAGAAAATCGGTAATACTTCAGTCAAGCAAGTAGATATTAGAAAAACAGTAACATTAAATAAAAGAAAAAAATATTTGTTTTCCATTATTTCTTATTGTACAAATGCAGTAGATGATTTAGTTATTAGCAATTTTTAAGATTTGAAAAAAGTATTTATGCACAGCAATTTTATAACAAACATAATTTTCCCACAATTTCTAGTATTTTCTAGATTTAAAGAAAAATATTTATTTACATAATAATACATAATAATGATAATTATCAGAGTTTTTCAGAATTTCTAAGATGCGAAGAAAACATTTCCCGAATATAATCATACAAATTTAATACAATTTTTGAATATTTGATAAAAAGCAATCTTTTCAAATATATGCACAATACTGAATCTGTCAGTGAAATATATAGTGCTAGAAATAAATATTCAGAAAAAAGGCTATTCTAGCCAAAAATTAATTCTAGAAAAATTTCTAGTAACTTGGATAATAGCTCATTACACTTTTCACTACTTGACAATACCTGAAAACAGCAATACATCTTTTCATATGGTGTTTTGCATTGCAAGCGCAGAAAATCTGCAAATAAATATTTCGACTAATTTACACTTTTTAAAATAATACACATAAAAAATGAAAACAATATGAACATGCAAATTTGATACAAGTTTTAAATAGATGACAAAAAGCAATATTTTCAAATATATATAAAATATTTAACCAGTTAATGCACTATATAATGCAAGAAATAAAAATTAAGAAAAAAGGCTTTTCTATGCAATAATTAATTCCAGAAGTATATCTTGCAACTTCGATAGTTAAGCAATGCACTTGACATAACCTTACAATGCAATACATTTTTTCGTATGAAATTTTATGTTAAAAACAGAGGAAATTTATAAATAAATATTGTGACTAATTTACATTTCTTACATTCTACAATTCACATAAATAAAAATGAACACCCTCAGCAAATCCCTTCAATGTTTAAAAAAAATGTTTCAATGTTTTTTAGCAATAGGCTGGTTTAATTTGACAATTCCTGACAAATTATTCTTCCTTTTTGGAAACTTGAGATCCATTAGATGGACGACTACTTGCCGCCCGTTTTCCGCCTCTCGTAACTCCTATTGATCTTCGGGCAATTGAAGTAGGTTTCACCCTTATACCAACTCCAGCCTTCTTCTTTAGAGGCACATTAATGCCCAGAGTTGCCAACATGGTTTCCCACTGTCCTTCAGATGTTATTTGTGCAGGCGTTTTACTGCCTTTTCCAAAGCTATAGAGAAGAAAACAAAATTGTTAAAAATCACTCATAAATTAAGATTACTTTTGTTGTGATAAAAATACATGTTTTGATTTCTTTTTTTCTAATTTGCAAATTCATTGTTACAGAATATCTGATTAAATACTTACAATTCATATATCATTTTTATATCTTTAATTTTTCAATATCCTATAACAGTAACTATTGAAATTTAAAAGGAAAAAAATATTTTGAAAAATATATCCAATAATTAACATTCAAAAGTAGAAATTCCACACTTTAGCTGGGATAACAAGCATTCAAAATATTTTCAATGATTTTCCCTTCTAATTTTTCTATTGTGAAACTTTTTAAAAAAATTCATTCTGCAAGATTTTACAGTGCAGATGTTATTCCAGTATCATAATCTGTTGATTATTTTGGTATTCTTATCATTACCCTCTTATCATTGTCTTAAAACAATTTTATAAAATGTGGTTAGTACACTATACATATTATAGATGAAATGCTTGACTGTTTACGACTGCTGAGAATTTATTCAATTTTTTATTTCTATCTTACACATTTATGTAACTTGTGATTATATTATAATTGCCTTTTTGGAACTTTTTTCCCTTTGATTATTAAGATATATACTACCTGTCATTTTATTGTTATTGCTACGAGAATTCAGCACATTGGAAATGCAGCAAACGGGAAGGATAGAAATGCAAATGTCTATTTAACCCTCTTATGAATTTAAAGTGGTCATATATAAGCTTAAACTCGTATTATCTTGTCATGTAAATTATATAACTAAATATTTTTCTAATTTGTATACAGTTTAGATTATAGAAGCATTTTTAAATCTTCTGTTACTTAATAATAAATAACGGTTAAGAAATCACACAAGTAGCAATAAGTTTCTTACCTGTTCTGAAGAATAAAAGTTTTCAAACCCATCACCAATTAATCTCAACAATTTTTCCTGTAGCTCTTTTTTATGAGGGAAATTGCATCAATAGATTCATCCTTCCTATCAATGTTTGAAATTTCACAGGAATCTAAACGAAACGGTTGATAAAAATCTATTCGAGGAGCTTCCTACCCAAGAGCCAAGTAAGCTATTTCGTGATTTTCCTTAGCGTCAACTTGAGGGAAGTTTTTACCACAAATATTGTGGTAATAATAAATAGCAAACTGGTGTTTACATAACTTGCCTAACCTACCAGCTGAGCAAGAACAGCAGGCGCTTAAAACATCAACACAATGCACTTCATTGCCACATAACACAGAAAATTGGCATTCATTAAATTCCTTTTTCCCATGCTCCTGCTTGATAGGTTTTGCTGAATCTATCGCTCTTTTTTTCATTTTATCAAGGAAAAGCCTTGGCCCAGCATTTCTGGAATTTGCAAACTCCTGCAACTTTCTTCTATAATTATTTTCCAGAGTTGTCGCACAGAAATCGATCAAGGTAACACATTGTATGCCTTTACCCGTGATAGGACTTCATCTTTGAAGATTCGTATGGATATTTCTGAAAAATTATTGGTGTTATGTCCTGGTGGTGTTATGCTCATCTCGAAAGGCTAAACACCACAGTTCCTTTCGATGCCAATTTGTGGTCAGATACTCATTCCACAATGGATAAGTTGTAATATATGATCCAACATACTCTACTGCATTCAGATATGCTAGTTAGGCAAAGGTTGGTGTCTCGACATACATGATTTGTTGGAAATGAGACATCAATTGTCTCCTGTCATTATTTGGGATCCCATATTTAGAATCCCAAACCAAACTCGACACAGCCTGCGAAAATGCAAATGAAATGTTGACTTTGGGGCCATGTTTTCTTCAGAGCCAAAATTTCAGCATCTGAATCGTCTGTAATTAATGTTGCGGGACCCCCTTTATTACAGAATGCAGACTCTTTGAGGATATTTAAAATTCAGCAAAAGCCCTGTTTGTAAGAATACTCGCTCTGTCCCTTTGTGATAAATATCCCTACAGGTACTGCTCCTGCTGCACAAGGTGTCAGTATAATTGTCACAGAATGACTCTCTGCATCACAGAAACTCGTAGAATGCACAAAAAAGATTTCCTTTTGAAATATAATTTTTTGTGTAATATAAAATGAACAAATGCAATTAGAAAGTCTCTTATTAATGGCTGTGAAACCAGAAGCTCTGATAAAAAATTTCGAAAGTTTTATCTTCACCCGAAAACAGGAGATTCAGAAAGTCTTAATGTTTTATCCAGAGACATATGTAAACTGTGAGATAGACAAAATGTGATAATCACCTTGTTGTGATCACCATGTTCACTGATAATATTTGGCCTATTTAAAAGGTTGTGAACCATATTATACATATATATTACTTAAAAAGAGAAACTTATTTTCACAAGATATTTCCTTCAACAAAGTAAATAAAACTGTTCAGTATAGATAAACATAAAATAGATAAAATAGTTTCTTAATAAGCCTTACATTTATTCACTCCTAATATTAATTTCTATGCAAATCCACCCACATTTATAATAAAGATTAATATCCTGTAATTGCTATGTTATAACATTGACCTCTTTTAACCCCACATTCTGAACTATATATTATAAATATTGATGAATATATATAAATCACAAGTATCTTAATTCATGACGAAATATACAGATATGGAATACAGAAATTATATAAAAAATGATCTTATGAAGTGATGAAGCATATTCTTCTATTCTGGAAATTGTTTAAATAATATCCTACTTAGGTTTGAAAAAGTTCAGATTTTACAACTTACTTCAATCATACCATGCCCATTTCGAGGTCCAATATTAAGAAGTCTCCATTTTTCATAACAGTATTCAATTACCCTTTGAGTAGGATTAATTCTACTATTTGCCAAATCAACTGGATGGAAGTCAGCATTCATTTCCAGAACTCCTTTGTGGTATTTGGCCGATTCAGCAGGACCCATCCTATCACTGAAATAACCTTCGAACTGTTCCCTACAGTCTTCTGCTGGCAGAAATCTCAAACTTTCAGGTGTCATAAGACTGTGTTTATGAAATGGAGTAATAGTAACTACTCCCACCAATCCTCTCTGAAAAGATTCACAGTTTAGCTCTTCAATTAACACACTTCTATCAAATAAGTGAAGCATGATTTAAAAGCAAATGCATAAAATGGACTTATAAATAAGATAATCAAAACTATATTTTTACAAAAATAAATGATTGCTTAAATAAAACATTTACTAAATATGAAGTGAGAATGAACACAAACTCTAATCTTTTCATTATCAAAGTCTAAGCTAACGACTTCATTTTAATTTAAATACTATACATAGCAAGGGGTTTATTTATACATTTTTTGACTGATACATTTCTAGAGACACTAATTTTTCAAAAAGATACATGAAGTTAAAAATTTTTATTTTCAAAAAAATTAACAATAATTTCACTACATTTTTGAATTTTGGAAACAATGTTAAAGAGAGAGAGGGAGAATTCCATTTCAAAGAAGATATATACAATGAAATCACCAATAGTTCTAATAATGCTAATTAAATTTAAACTTCGAGTTTAACAATGATGTTTTCTCAAAACGACTGGAAAATTTTGACAATAATTGAAAATTAACTTACTCCAATAAACTTGTCTGTTATTCTAGTCCGTGCAGTATCTAGGTTGATTTTCACTTTTATTGAAGCAAGGCATCAGTATTATTTGAATTTCCTTTCTTATTCTTTATAGAAGGCACCTTACCAAATGAGCTGTGATGACACAAACTTTTTCTTGTAATAATGTCAATAAAACCTATTTAGTGACAGCTAAAATAGATCCCCTATTTAAAAGGAAAAAGTTGAGATAAATTTGGAAACAAAACTTACCAGAAAACAAACCTTTCTCCTGCAGGGCATGACTTTGTGCTGTTCCAATTCGTATTTGTTCTATTGCCAAAATCTTTCACCATTCATTTATATCACTCATGAATTTTATGTTGCATCTTATGGTAACCTCCTCATTGCTCTCCATAATTTCATTTTAAAAATTCGGAGGCAGATTATCAGTTGTAATATTCATGCGAATATGCTCAGACAAATCCATCTTTAACAAGAGTTAAGAAGAAGAAAGAAAAAGCACTCACTAAAACGCATACGATCGTAGTTCAGGGTAATGGCGAAGTACAAAAAGAACGAATAGCAACCTAAGCAAATTTGAAGTTCGCGTTTTAGGGACGTCACTCCTTCGCGGATTGCGGGGCGGAACTAACCAATGAAATTGTTCGATTTTCCTCCATATTCAAAATATGGTAAGGAATGGGAATATGCCACCCGGGCTCTATCTCTAGTTCATTTTCTTCATTCAAAATACCTCTTTCTAATTATTTTTACTGAACTCTTCCGTGAATACCATGGCAACAAAACAAGTTCAGAAACAAATACAGAAGACATCGTACCAGAATTGCCAGTTTTTACAAGCAGATGAAGGACTACTTCCACTTTTTCAGTCAATTCAACGACGTTAACAATTGTCCAAACGGACAATCTAAACATAGAAGAAACCACCACCAAGGAACTACTGATAAGCCTCCGTGAAATAATTAATGGAGGCACCATCTCAATTTCCAAAGAAAGAAGAACGATTTTCCGAGCACATCTCAACAAAGATGTGGCAGCAATAGCGAACAAACTGGTGGACGCAATAGAGCGCAACCAAAACATTTCCAATTCCACAGTCAAGGAAACTGCAGATTCCAGCAGTAACAGAACAGCGGACGTTAGAGATTGGCATTCAATGCAATGAAAATCTTTGTCTCCAGATCCAAGCGCCCCAAGTAAAAACGCTCCCACCAAGGACACCGGAGCCCAACCCATCAAGTCATACCTAGAGGCGGCAAAACAGAGCCACAAGAAGCAGAAGGCCCTAATCGAGGTCCCGAATGACAGTGCAGAAGGGAGCAATAAGGATATTGAGGCCATACTAAGAAAAGAACTCCCCCAAGAGATGGCAAATAAAATTAAGCTCGTCAGGGAAACATACAAAAGAGAGATAGCAGTCTAATGTCATGGAGAGGTGAATGTATGGACAATCAAAGAGTCAATCAGGTCAATCGAGAGCCTCAATAACAATGTGTCGACAAGACCTCCAGGCAAACGACATCCAAGCCTTGTGATCTACGATGTCCCGGAGGCAACTACTATTGAAGAGATACAAAAGACTGTCGGGAAATACTCTGTAGAAGGCATGAGTCTTCTGCTCCGGGTCAAAATGAGAGGCCGCCAAGAAGAAAAAAATCACATAGTGTTGGAAGAACCCAGCAAGGTCTTCCATACACTAAAACATATCAAGAGAATATCCATAAATTGGGCCCTGTATAACATACGGGAGTCCTATCATATTAAGAAATGTGCCACCTGCCAGAAGATCGGTCACGCAGCATGGGCAAAGGAGTGTAAAAACAACCCCTTCTGAAGAACCTGCGGTGGCAAACACCAATCGAACCAACGCAGAAAATACTACTACGAGTGAATAAACTGTGCAGAAAACAGTGAAAAAAATGGGGCATCCTTTGACACAAGGCATGTAAAGAATAACCTCTCATGCTTCTACTACGAGAAAGCAACTACGACTTACGAAAAAACGAGAGATTACCTACTTTCATGGAAAATAGCGTCTATAATATTCCTCCAACAACCCTACCAATTCCTTTTAATGGAACATCTGACTTCAGTATGGCAGGCCTAAATCTCTTGCAGATTCACCTGGCAAGAACCGAGGCAACTATGCTGCAACTCCAAAAAAGCAGCAAATTCTCTTAATCCAGACATTATCCTAACACAGGAGCAGTACTTGAACGCAGACAAAATACAAGGCCTCCCAATCTCATGAATTTTCTTCTCCCCCAATAATAATAAAGCAGCAATAATCCTTCCACCTTCCATTCTCAAGCCTACCCTGATAGCAACCAGGAATAATGCAGTCGCAGTTAAAATAAATTCAACCCATCCCATCACCCTGATCTCAGCTTACTCATCTCCCTAGAGCAACATTCAATCTACTCTGCAAGATCTCCGGGACATTCTTTCACTTCTACAAAAAGAAAGTATCTTCACCGGTGCAGACCTAAAAGGCCATAACACTGTTTGGGGATACAGATCAAATGACACGAGAGGAGAAAATATAATGAACTTCATCCTAGCAATAGACCTCTGCCTTCTCAACACCCAAGATTCTCTACCGACTTTCCTAAATCATAGCTCAGTTGGCTGGCCATACCTCAAGTTGTGTTCCCATTCTCTTCTACAGTACTCTCCGCATTGGGAAGTCCTGGATGATTTAACGAATAGTGACCATCGATACATCCCGAGATGAATAGACACCCCAATAGAAAATTATCATTACATAAGATACAAGGCTCTGTACGGCAATCACCATAAATTTCTAAAAAACTCCAAATAAATGCCCAATCAATAATTTTTACTGTTGGATGTGTTAGCCAAAGTTGAAGCTATTGTATTTGCGATTCCTTTTAAAGATGATATAGTTTGGCCGTTTACAAATAATGCAGAGATGTAATTCGAAGTGGGTATACCAAACGCTTTTTTAACTTTTCGCCACAATTCGCGGCTACATATAGAGGATTTGATTCTGGATACGAAGCTTTTCCATGAAGTTCTTCTAGTATACCGCTCTATGCGTCGGAAATCTGCTCGAAATCGCTTAAATGCCATTAAATTGACCGAAGTTCGGTACCTACTGAATTTACCCCAGGCTTTACCTAGTCTCTTTTATGCTTGTTGGCATTCATTGTTCCACTATGGTCTATTTTGTTTTTGAAATTTTCCTTGGAGAGTGGTATTTCATCGTCCTTGGAGCGTCATTAGTTTCATCGATAATTGTTTTCGTGACTAATGAAACTGCGTCATCAATAGTATTATTTTCTAACATTTCGGATGTGATATTTGCCAAGAAGTAGAACTTACCCAGTTTCCGGCAACAAAAACATATGTTTGAGTAAGGTAAGAGGTATAGTTCCCGGATCTTTTATCAGTTAAAATTATTGCTAAATGATCGCTATTGTGTAAATTATCGTCTATTGTCAAATCAAGAAACGGCTGAATGGATGGTGAACAAATGCCACGATATAATACATGAAATGTTCTCGTGGACTAATGAAAATAAGTTGGCTGGCCGAATTTTATACGACAGAGATTGTGGTCTGTAAGAAGCTGTTCAATTTGAGAGCCACGGGAATTAAAATCTGGACTGCCCCAAAGAGGGCTGTGACCATTGAAATCGCCAAGCAGTAAAAAAGTACCGGGAGCTGAGAAATCAGATTGTTTTAATGTGTTTGTCTATCGGTTAATTTGGAAGTAGATATAAGTTGCAAATAGTTATAAAAGATTGTACTGGCATGCGTGCAGCAACAGCTTGTAACCGAGTGTTCAAATTCAAGTGCCGCAAGTAAAGCAACCCCTCCTGAAGCTCTGCCATTTATATTATTTTTAGTGAAGACTGTGTAATATTTAATTGATCTTCATCTTTAAAATGGGTTTCGTGTAAGGCGATGCAGACGGGCTGGAACATTTATTATACCTTTTAAATTAGTTTTTTTGTGCTTGATACTACGACAACTCCAAGAAACAAAGGAAGCCATGATTGCAACAAAACCCGAGAAAAAAAGAAGAAAATCACTTTTAAGAAGACTTAGAGGAAGGCGGAGAAGCATCATTGTAGTTGGTGGACATATCAGACAAATCATCATCGTCAGATGTATACACCTTTAAAGGTGGGTCACTTGCATTCTCCATAGAAACATTTTTAGGAACTTTCCAGAAGTCCTGTTTAATTAAAGCTTGTTTATTGAGCAAAGGAGAGTTCAGATTTCTTTTTTTCTGTCAAAATTCTGGGCAGCTTTAGATTCTTTAACCATTTTTCAGCTTTTTTTTTATCTGTTTGGAATTGTCATTATTCTTAGATTTGCATGGCGTTTTTGATTTTACTGGTGATGCGACTTTGCTGGTGTATGTATCTTGAATGTGTTCCTTTCTTCCCATTGAGACGTAAGTATGATTCAGATCTGCAGTTCTAAAGAGAAAACCATATGCTAAATTGAATCCTTCTAGCCCTTTGCGTTTCTATGCTATTGTGCCCCCATATGCAAGGATGCGCAGACTTTTTAGGCACAGGATTTCGTCCAAATTTTATTGAAATATAAAATTTTCGTGTTCTGATAACATACCAAATTTCATCTGTCTAGTAGCGTTTTTATGTTATTGTGTTTACAGATAGACCGACAACACAGATGTCATTACAAAAATGGTCTTTTCAGACTCGGGGCGATTTAACATGTATAGATTTATCTAAAATTTCGAGATGAAATTTCATGACGATTATAATGCTTTGTATCCTTCGTTTGAAAGAGTAAAATATATAAATAACTCTTTTACATTCTTAAACTCAATTCTTCACCCTCTGGTAATAACGCCCAGGGCACTTTCACTGCCTATCTGTCCTTAGATACGCCACTGAATTGTGCGGAGAGTAGATATTATTCTGACGCGGGTCCCTTAATCGCTGGGCCCTATTGTGAGCAATCGTTCCAATCGTCTAACGGCCTGCCCTGCAAAAAAGGACTCAAAAGCACTTCGTCGTATTGCGGTTGGCTTTTGCGAGAAGATTCACATTGCACTTCCGCAAAAAGTTTTTTCCTTTAAATTTTAAGTTTTTTAATTAATTGCGTTAAGATAGATGTTGTTTCTTGAAATTTTCAAACATTTTAAACGCCTTTTCCTCGTTAACCACTTTTAACATATTTTCACTTTCATTGCGAAATTTTATCAAATTTTTAGACCTGTTTCAAATCATACATATCTTGTGAATCCTTCAAAAAATTCAATTAGAATACCATAATCAGAAAAAAACAGATAATGAAATATCAAATTAAAAATTATTTTAACTAGTTTTTTGTACTTATAAATGTTTTATATATATATCAATGTATAACCGTTTTCTGATTGTGCATGAATGATTGTGTTTTAAACACGGTTTAATATTATCTCGAATTATAGAGTTTATTACATTTTTGATTTCCAAAATTTCCTTTTTTTGTTCTTATACCATTTTTGTTAACAATTAAGTGCATTTCAAATTGTAGCAGCGATTTCAAATTATTATTTGAGAAGTAGCAGCTGATAACTGCATTAATTTACTGTTCTCTGAGCTTTATATCTGATTTATGAACTGAGAAACTTAAACTGGTAGAAAAATAATTTTAATGATAATAAATAGTAGAATATTTTTGTAACTTATTTATCTTTAAAAATGTAATTAACTTTTGAAGAAATACACTAAAAGTAGAAAAAGAAATGGCTTATTAAAATTGGGTCATCTGTCTACAACCAACGCATCATTTAACACTAAACGTACCGGTGATTGATCTGACCAGTCGCGTTTGTTTTGTGTTAACAGGTTGAATATCAGTTCTTCAAGATTATTGCTACATTTCACAATTCTTTTCTACAAAAAGGGTCTGTCTCCCTTTAAAGAGTAATAAATTGACCTTTTGCATCCCAAACTGGTAAACTTCAGAAATGATGTGAAACCTCCAGGTGGCAGGCATTCGAATTGCTACGTTTAACGAATTCGTCAAGCCGAAAGAACAGCTCTTTTCCAAAACTGCCAGGGTTTGGACATATCTACTGCGAATCGGGGAACGTTTAACTTAAGTTAGAAGAATAATTTTTTCATTTCATTTTTTTTATACTAGTCTTATTGTTACAAATTAAATCTTTAAGTTTCATGGGTTTCTCTTGACTACATATTTGTAAAACTCTTTTTTTCCCTGCCGTTTACGAGATAACTATTTCTGGTGTTTATCTGCATGTGAATACGATTTTTTAAAACTTTTCCTATTTTAGTATTTACAATCGAGGGTGGATCTAGGAATCCGTTAAGGGGGCGTGTACTGTAGAAAAAAACTTTCCGTGTTTTGAAATCTTGAAAATTAAGAATAATTTAAATAAAATAATTATTAATTTCGAATTAATTAATTAAGTTGTAATTGGTTAAATTTTAAATATTTAAATTTAATTTACTAAATATATACAGCCGTGGATCTAGGAATCCGAAAAGGATACTATGGAAAAATATTCTTTATATTATAACTTTTTAAAAAAATGTTTTATAGTCAAATAAAATTGTTTCTTTTAAATGTTTTTACCCAAAAAGTTTTGTCCTCTTTAAAAGATTGCCACTTTGTCTTAGACAATCTACTCGAGTTTTTCTTGTAAAATATGTCAACCTAATCACACTTTCCCAATTCGCTAGTCATATTTTCAATTCTAATTTTAATTGGAACTCTGACTTTCTAAAACGATTGTAGTACTTCAAAACTGCATGCATATCATTGTCCTTTTGACTTCATTCTTCGATTTTATAAGACCTTCCAGAGGTAAATATCCTATAAAAATATGGATTAAACCTTTACTCAGTACTGAAATGAAATAAACATCTATGGGCAAAAATATCACTCGTCTCACAGTGTGCATCAAAAGTTGAAGCACAACAATAATCTTAAGATAAAATTATAAATATTCATTCAGTTCTCGCCCCACCCCCCAAAATCGAGGACACCATAGGCCTTCTTTGCCTATTTTTAAATTGGCCCTGAGAATGCGAGACTAAACTCAATACGATGTTAATAAAATTGAAAATCAAAATTGTGCCTTGTAAATTAATGTCCAAAGAAAGCAATTTTCAAATCATAAATCTAAGATTGGCAAAAACATACGAGTGAAGCATTTGTCGAAACAATAAAATTGGTTGGAATTTTATTTAAACAATAAAAATGATTGTTACATATTATGTTTAAAATAAATTTTGAAAAATCTATTAAAATTTTTAAAAAGTCGTATGATAATAAAATTCGTATAACCGAAAAGTGCATTTTGAATTTTAATGGGTGTGTAAATGATTTTTGTGCGATATTATGCTCCGAGGCTTTTGAGGGAAAAATTATTATTTCGTTTCATTTTAGTTAATTAAAAATATGATTTAAATGTTGAATAGACTTCGCTCAGTAAGCTCATAAGAAGTAATGACCTCCGAATTCCGTAGCTCTAAGCCCAATGGTCCTACATCTCGCAGTTTACAGAAAGTATGCCAGCCTGAAAACAATATCATGTTTAAAAGCAAACACAAGACTAAAAACCGATAAAGCAATGAAAATGAACAGCATTTTATTACAATCAATACAAAGAATGCTCAAATTATAATTAAGAACTAATTTTTAGAAATTTGTTAAAATTAGTAGTAAATAAAAGTAATAAAGTTGGAATCATTAAGAAGATAATATTGATATAAAATATGAAAAATCTAAAACGAAGGATAATTTCCACACTGTACTTTTAAGAAAGGAAAAGAATGCGACTTTTGATTAAACAATGAAATTGGTATGATTTTCCCTATATGTGTTTTAAAATATTGTTGGGAAATCATATTTAAAAAATATTTCTAAAAATTTATTGAAATAAAAAAATTGCACAATCAAAATAAGCATTCAACAAATGAACAAATATAAAAAAAGGAAAAATGCCGAGAGTTCTAATAAGGAGAAAATATGTATATAAGCAAAGGTGAGGGGAGGAATAAATAATATAAAACACAAACGCAACGACTCCGCAATTAATGCTGCAATTCTAGGAGTGTTGTGGAAAAATATCTATGATAAATTTAAGTGGAGAGTATATTTGCAAGTGGATAGTAGAGTATATATGTATTGTTACACAAAATCTTACCGTGGGTGTATGGTGTAAACAGTCAAACATGCAGGATAATGGAGAATGAAGGTTTATTTACAAATATGCAGGAAAAACACGTAGCACAGGTACAGGAAACAAT
>BGPR01003585.1:107333-133298 GCA_013235015.1 Araneus ventricosus
GAGTGTATATTTTTCTAGTAGAGTATATATATATATATATATATATATATATAGATTTTAAAATGTTGTAAAATTATTTTTGTACTATAAATTTTCCGAAACTATAATAGGAAAACGCCAAAATTTCGCTTCATTTATAACTAATTAAAGTCTTTTTGTTTTTAATAAAGCTTTGAAGCACACCCTACAAAGTATGTTAGTGCTGCGCTGTGGAGAACCTACAAGCACACAACACAATATTCGCATTTGGAAATAGTAGAGCTATATAGAGCAAAAATAAGCATTTGATCGAGTTATTCCACAGCATCATTAAACTATACACGCATTTTCTTTCGTTGAACTCGTCAGAAGTAATCTATAATTTTTGTGACAAACTGCATCTTAAATCAGAAATAAGATAAAAAAATATTTATTTAAATTTTCCTCATAAAATATTTTTCATTCTTTTAATGGCTGAAAACCTTTTAATTTAATTAAAAAATGATTAATGCAATAAATCAGATTAATTTCTGAAAAAGTACAAAACTTCAATTCACTGAAATTCCTGCCGTTTCATGCTAAGGTTTTTAAAAAACTTGGAATGAAGAGGATTATAATTTCACCAAAAAAGCGCGTACTTGCCAAATCTAGTAAAACCTACATTGCCCGAAGAGCTGAACAAGCATAGTTACTGTTAGCGCCTCTAGACGGCTATACCGTCTATCGCCCTCTACAGGCGCTAACAGGAATCATACTCGTTCCGGAATAGGTTAGAGAGAGGGAAGGAAATGTGTCCTCCGGTTAACGCTACCCGGAAATCATTGGAAGTAGTTGGGGTGGAAATAGCCGATCTGGAGGAGAGATTTATTCCGTTTTGGTAGAAAGACGGCTTGCTGTATGGTTGCCTTCGAGAAAAACATTTCCGTCAACAGATGGAGGATTCGTTGATTCGCCAAGAATGGGATGAATTTTTCTAATGTTGCATGCATTTGAGTATCTGTTCTCGCTCGGGATCGGGAATAGCAGTTGCATACAGAAGCTTGGCCTTACGCAGCCTTGTTCTTGTTTAATAAATTGATAATAACCTAATATAAATTGATCGCGTAAACACAAAATTAAATTTTACGATTCTTATTTTTTATTGTCCTGCAATATAATTATATGAATGAAGGTTCTGCTTTGTTGCCAGGGCGTTCTCTTTTTAATAAAATTACGATAAACTAATCCGATTTTATTATGTAAAAAGATTTAAATTTCATGTATTTTATCTTATATTGATTTGCAAAATGTAACCCTGAATGTTTGTACAGGACTTTGAAATGAAGGTTTTCATTTTACAAATTTTAATAAAAGCTATAAATGGTTCTTTCTTTCAGAACGAATTAATTTTATTCCTTTGCAGTATGTCTGTGATCAATTTGTTCCTTGGGAAGTATTTTAATGTCTTTTATTCGGTTTACTAATGGTATAGAATATTAAAAATGCATTTTAGTACACTAAACATAGTTAAATGATTGTTGTTGGCAAATGTACATATAATGTATTAGTATTTTAAAATTTGCATTTAATATAAAATTTAATATGTTACTTTCAGTTTTTACAAGTCATTGTTTTAAAATTCATTAAATGAGAAAATGTTGAAATATACTAAATAAACACTGTGGAATCTTTTTAAAAAAATTGATGAATAAAAATATTTGATTTTTTTTATCCATGTTTCACTTTGTTTTTAATATTAAATCTAAGTTTTGGTGAAAGAAATATAATGACAAGATATCTTAAAAAAACTATGAAAATTATCTAAAATGCATTATATAAAACATTATAGTTTCACAAAAAAATTAGATTAAAATTTAATTAAACGTTGATAAAATTAACAGATTAATTAACCAAATTTCAATACACTTTCATAGGCAGTGAAATTTAAAATATTATTTATTATTAAAAATTAAGTGATCAATTATTTTACTATTCATTTCATTTATTCTAGTAAAACGATAAATACAACTCAAAAGTAAAATATTGCTATTTAATAAATTGAAAGGAAGTATTGTGAATTTTGAAAAATTGCTTCTCTTTTCGATTACATGTATTGACTATCCTAACTATTTCTTTGTTTCTTATATGCAGAATGTATTTATTTACATTAATCATAACTCCATCGTGCTAATAAATTTGTTCAAAATCTCAAAGTTCTACTTTTAAAATTATATATAACAGCAGTAACTTAAAATTCAGCTGGAATGTTATTTTTAGTTAAAACAAACTAAAATTGTTTATAAATTTAATGTAGTATTCACAGTTTATTTATTCTAGATTAACATAATGAAATTTTCAATTAATATTCTAAACAAATTGCTTGTTCTTCCATATTTAAAAGTCATTTATTGAAAAAGTTTACATTTTCCTCTAGAAATTATCGGTCTCAGTAAATGGAAAATATAATATCATATCCCGTTTTAGTTTCATAGCAATTTGTCATGAAATGGAACAGTGATTTGTTTCTTGAACATGAATAATTACTATAATACAATAAATGTGCTTCAGTTAACTAAAACACAGACGAAATGAAATATATTTCTTCCAATGTATAAATACAGTTTAAATGTTATGCTAACCATTTCACATTCACACTTCCAAACAACATTAAAAACGTTTTATTCATGAATAAAATTGGTTCTTAGTAAATGAAAGAAATCTCCATTAATTGCTCCAAAAAAGTGTTGTGTTAAGTTTGTAATTCTCACTTATTTTATATTAATTTCATCAATTATTTTGAATGTTATTTTTGAATGGATGCAGTACTAAATCTGAATGAAAAAGTATCATTAAAATGGAATTTTGAATCACATAGTGCTAATTTATTTAAAATCTTGTATCAAGCAATTGCAGTTTTTAAAAAGTTTTCAACTATACATTGATAGCTTTTGCCTATAAGGTGTCACCAAGAACTGTTAATGAGGAAGATTTTTGCAATTATTTTTACAATTATTAGATTGGGTCAAGGTGGAGTAAAATGGGTAGTCAAAATACATGGCTTACAAAGCAACAGATTTTTAAATATATTTGTAGTTTTTTGAGTTGGGATATTATAGTCAGCTCTTCTGACTTTCATTCCTCAACTGATATTTTTTCACAGTTTCTTTATAAGTGAGTGGTAACACATTAAACTGAAGTGGACAAGTTTATGCCATATGTTATGCTTTCTATCTTTCACTGCCAGGACCAGATTATTACAATGGTATAATATCAAGTTTTTGGACATTTCTGCTGCTGCTTCAACTTGCAGTTAAGGAAAAAAAAATATTTTTTAATCTTATATTTATAAAATGGGTATATGGTTATGCTTAACATTCTGCATCTTGTGTAGGATAGATACAGCATTATTTTTTTTCTTTAAATAAATTATTTATTTATCATAAATTGAAAATTAATGAAACATAAATATTCCATATCGTAACTAGTTAAAAAAATCCTGAACATAAAGGATCAGGAAAATTACTAGTTTTCTCTCATGAAGAGAAGCGCAGAACTGTTTAATCTTTAAAACTTATGGCAAGGTGTGGTTTTCAGAGGGATATAAAGTGTATAGTTAAAACCTAAAAGCAGTTCCACACAAAATAACACTTTCTTTGACAGATGCCGAAAGTTTGCAACCAGATGTTTCTGTTCTCTCTTGTATGCCTTCAAGTTTTTAGAACACGTCCTTGTCTCCACCCCAAGATTGATCACAAAGCACAATTTCTTCAACATACAAAGATTTGAAATGAGCAAAAATATCACTAAAAGCTTCAAATTTCACAACTGCATACATGAATAAATCAAATCGAAAATACAAATGTGTACAGACAAGTGTTGGTGAAATTTTAACAAGTGAAGATGTATTAAAAGGCTAAAAATTGAAAGAGAAAATAGCAATGTAATTTCCTAAAATATAACTGTGAGACTAAATCTAACAGTAGGGGCCTGGGTAAAAGCATTATATTGAGGGAGAAAAGGAAACCTGAATTCATTGGCAAAATTATGGCTGTTGAAGGAGATACCTATGAAATGAAATATTTGAAAAATTTAAGATGAGCAACTTTTCTATCTGTAAATGACACAAATTATATCAAAGATGATTCATTTAAAACAAATTTTGAATGAGCCACAATTTAATAACAGAGATCATTAATTTTTTGAGTAATAACAGATATACAGAAACATATGTTGGAGGAGAAACCTTATTTTATTTTTGCTGAATTTACTGTTTAATTTGTGCCTTTTTAAATAAATTAATAAAAAAACTTTTTTTAAATTTGACTTTTATTATATCACTGTACTGTAACAAATAATTTATTTTTCAATATTTGCTACTTTATCATATTTGCATACCCATTTTCACCTGTGTGAGGTAAAATGTGTATACAAAACATATGGTTAAAACTATCTCCCAGGAAACATATATATATCAAATTACTTAATTTTACGCTTAATATGTATAATCTATAGAAAAAAGGTTTAAAAAAGGAATATTTTTACAATACTTCTTAAGTGAAAAGCTAAAAGTATTGTATTTTCTACCCTTTTTATCCCACCTGACCCTATCCATGATATGAATTTTTTGTAAAATAAATGCATGCCCAATGATACTATTGTTGGTACAAACAGTAACATTGAAGGAAAGTTGAATAGCTTGAATTCACATGAACAAATGAATTAAATACATTATTTAAATTACATTTCTCCTATAATCGTTTGAAGATTCAAGTTTATAAAATATTAGCTTCCGCAGGAACCCTCACTACTTAGCTTCTCTCAAAGAGATAATTAAATTCACCTCACTTAAATGCCGATATCTTTCCGAATTTTAAAGGGATTCAACCTGAATTTTTATATGAGTTGCTCTATATATCTGTTTTTGAAGTTATTAAAGAAAAAGTATGCTACGTCTCGCATATGCGCAGTAAAAATTATTTAGTGCAAATACTCATATTTCCCCTAATATTGAAAGTATTTACTTCAAATTTTAATACAATACTTCTATGACGAATTGTCGAGTGTTCTGTAAATTTTGTATAAATTGAATGAAAACTTTGCATCTTATAAGCAAAAAACATGCATGAAATTTGGGATCGTTTAAAGAAACCTATATCTTCTAAATATCCATGCCATTTTTACGAATTACATGTAAGCAAATGAGCATATTAAACATAACCATTGATAAAATTGGCAGATCATTATCACCTTTCTGTGGAACGGGGTGAGCTGAAATCTCTTTTCGTTTTCATACATTTCTGGTTGTTCCCCTAAATGCCCTCGCGATTGAATCTTCAGTGTAAAACGTATAGGTCACACGATTCTCCATAACTGATTTCGAACCATAGTATTCGTATTAATTGCAGATTTATCTCAATTTACGAAACGGTCCTTATTTTTAGAACACCAGTGCATAAATCATCAACATCCCTAGATATCAAATCACCCTTAGAAACTTGTAGGGAAATACAGAAATCTGCACAAGATTCTTTTAAGACATCTTCGGACATATTCTGAAATTCATTTAGAAATTTAATTCAATTAGAATTAATGTGTTACATTAATTTAAGGAGTCAAACTTTTTCTGAATGCAATTCTAAGCAGAATCCACAATTTTTAAGTAAAATCGAACTTTAAATATTAAGTTTGGGTCTTCGGTCTTCTTTATCAGTGCATTCATGATCGAAAAGACGAACTTTCTGTGTCTTTTAAAGAGAAATTCTATATTAATATTAATATAAGAGAAATTCTATAATACATTGCGAGTGAAACGAATCGTTTCTCTTATGACTTCATTGAAAATATTGAATTAACACTCATTTTAAGGTCACAAAATTGTAATACGAGTGTTTCTTGCGATATTGATACTTCAAGATATCATCTAGAATCCAGTACAAAAGTGGTATTGGTCCTAAAATTTGAATTTTTAAATGTTATAATAATAATTTTTGTGGGATAATTCTTTCTGAAGTTATCGGGAGGAAACGTTCGCATTTAGCTTAATTTTTAATAAATTGAAACTCTAGTGAAAAAAATTGAAAAATTGCTCAGAAGTGCACATTTCCACCCACTAAAGTATGTTTGTGCCACATTTGGCAGCTGTAGGGTCATAATGAACCATATAGAGTGTCAACACATAGACACAGTGCTTTTATTAGTTGTAAATATTAACCTTGTTATAGCATTATGAAACGCGGAGCCGGATTATTAAATAGGCAAAGTAGGAATCTGTCTATGGGTGCCGCAACTTTTGTAGGTCCCGAGGCCTCGATATGTTTTGTTATACTTTCAGAGCAATTTAAAATTTAGTGCTTTTATTTAATTTACAAAAAGACCGTGCATTCGAACATATTCAAAATAAAATCAAGTATCGTTTAAATTTGGAACATTATTTTAATATATTCCGAATTAATTACTTTATAGTAAAGGGAATTTCGTATTTTCAAGCGATGAGTGTCAGTATGGTGACGTCACAATATTCCCCCACTAGTTCTTCAGCTTTTGTATTTCTCTGGCCCTGCGTTTCGACAAACGAATGACAAGGCAATAATAGATGCATTTGTGAGTAGAGTAGTATCAAGAAACGAAAGATAATATAAACAGATTTACAGCACTCAGGAGCCGAGCCCCATTTCCCCCTCCATGAATTTACCCTTCGCCGCTGCCTTTGAAAAGCTTCCCCTACTTGCCTCAGGCATAGTCTATTGTGCACTTTTGTTCTAGAAGCAATAAACCAGTCATTTGCAGAAAAAGCCATAAACGGAACGAAATGCATTGAGAAGACATAGCCGGTCCCGACATGCCCCCTGCGTAGAGTCTCGCATATCCGTCACTTTCCTCTGACTGTTTATTTACAGAGCGAGTTAAAGGGGGCGTGAGTCTTACACAAACGCATGAACTTATACCAAAAAGAAAAAAAAGTAAACACTCATACTGATACTAAAAAAAAGAAGGAGAAAATAGAAAGATAAAACATTTGCAAGTACAAATACAAACAAATTTATACTGATAACAAGTTTCCAGCATTTCCATTCTAATAAACGGGGGATCAGGATAAGATTTTAAGGACAGAAAGTAGGTAGCCTGTTTTGTTCAAAGGAAGCCTTCAAAGAAAGGGGAAACGATAAAAATGCTATTGAAGAGGTGACACCTTTTGAGTGCTGAAGGTGAGAAAATCTGTTTACTTCAATCACAGATACACATTCCTATGAGGCATTTTGATTAAGTGAGGGGGAAAACCAAACTAAGATAAACTTGGTACTTTAATTTTAAATAATGGGGGAAAAGAAAGATTCGAATAGGCAAAGAAGGCAACTGATTAGGATCCCCAAGAAATTTAAATATTTTAAAAATTATTTCTATGATAATTTCTTTTCTTCTTTTGCTTTCAATTCCAAGTGCCGTGTTATTGATTTTATTCACGTAAAAAGCAAGCATCTTTCAAATTTCAGAACATAAATCTTAGGACATTTTTTCCATGCTTCCAAATTCCCTTGCTGACTCAGCGTGGTGCTTTTATCTTCTTTTTTTCATTAAATCAATAGCTCTCGCAAACTTTGCATTAGAGTATTTAGTTTGTGTTAAAAATTTTACATTTTTTATCATAATATTTAAAATTACTTTTAAGATTAAAATTAATTTTTTATGCACGCAAGACATCGAAACAAACTTACTTAAAGGTTATCCGCTAGTGAATGTTTTGTGATTTCAGTTAGTCACTTGAAAATTGATTATATAGAGATAAAGCAATAATGAATAAAATAAATCTGATGTTTAAAGTTGTGCAAAGGTGGCCCCTAAAGTTGCATTACCTATACACCTCAATTGGTAACCCCTGTTAACAGGGCTTAATTCTGCCCTGTGTAGCATGATGATGTTTAGGCTGGATTGTCTGTTTTGCCTTCGTCTGACTTGATTATATCAGCCGTTACATGCAGTTCATAACAATTTTTACATCACGAACTTTATAGGAAGAATGTCCTGGGCTTGATTAAGCTCTGTGGGGGCCCTTAGGCAGTGCAAGTTTTGAGGCCCTCTTTTTCCCTTTTAAACTTCCCAAACCAGATATTTTTTAAATATTTTAATTTAATTTGTATATAAGCAGTTTTTATGTAACAAATATTACGACAAACTGAAATGACAAAACATCTATAATATAGCTGGTTTCAATATATTTATAAGAGGCAAAACATAATAGAAAAACCAATAAAATAACAAACATTCATATCAAATTCGAAAGAATATGAAAAACGAATTGAGAGTATATCCGAGTAGAGCTTTTATCGCGCTTCTGATTTCACGTTTTATACTTTTTCATTTTACGATTTATACTCTCTCTCTCCTCTCTCTCTCTATATATGTATATATGTATTTATATATATATCTTTTTAATCAATTCTAAATAATTAATAGTGGAAGTCTGCCAGAGCTGTAGACTTGTGAGTCATTTTCCAATTGAAAAAATATTGGACGATACGGATCTGCAAATTAATTTGAAAACTTGAAAAAAAAATCCTAAGCGAAATGTTCTGAAGTTGAAAAGATACTTGATTTTAATTAGAGTATTTACAAGAACTTTGCCTATTTTGTAATCCGGCCCTGAGAATGTCAGACTAAAATCACTATAATGATAATAAAATCGAAAATGAAAATTGTGCTTTCGAAATTAATGTCCAAAGAAAGCAATTTTTAAATCATAACTTTAAGATTGACAAAAACATACGAGTGAAACATTTGATGAAAAAATAAAATTGGTAAAAATTTTATTAACAGAAAAAAATCATTGTTACATATTGTGTTTAAAATTAATTTTTAAAATTTTATTAAAATTTTTTTAAAAAGCCGCATGACATCAAAATTCGTATTAACGAAAGGCGTATTTTGAATTTTAAAGTGTGTGAAAATGTATTTTGTACAATATTATGATCCGAGGTTATCGAGGGAAAAATTATTATTTCGCTTAATTTTAGTTAATTAAAAATATGATTTAAATGTTGAAAAGACCTCGCTCAGAAGTAACGCCCTCCGAATTTGGTAGCTCTAAACCCAACGGTCCTACATCTCGCAGTTTATAGAAAGTATGCCAGCCTAAAAACAATATGTTTAAAAACAAACACATGACTAAAAAACCGGGAAAGCAATGAAAATGAACAACATTTTATTACAGCAATACAAAGAATGCTTAAATTATCATTAAGAACAAATTTTTAGATTTATTTTAAATTGGTAGAACATAAAAGTAATAAAATTGGAATCATTTGGAAGATCTAATTGAGCTCGATATATGAAAAATAAAAAAATGAGGATAATTTTTACATTGTATTCTTAAAGAAGGAAAAGAATGCAACTTTTAATTAAACAATAAAACTAGCATGATTTTCCCTATATTTATCTGAAAATTTTGTTGGAAAATAATATTTGAAAATATTTTTAAAAGTTTGTTGAAATAAAAAATTGCACAATCAAAATAGATATTCAACAGATGAACAAATGTAATAAAAAGCATTGAAATAAAAATGCCGAGAGTTTTAATAAGGAGAAAATATGTGTATAAACAAAGGTGAGGGGATGAATAAATAATATAAAACAGGAATGCAACGACTGCGCAATTAATGTTGAAATTCTGGGATTGTGAAAAATATCAATGTCAAATTTAAATGGAGATTATATTTGCTAGTGGATGGTGGATATATATAGATTTTAAAATAATGTAAAAATCATTTTTGTAAGATAACATTTTCCGAAGTTATAGCAGAAAAAAAAGCCAAAATTTCGTTTCATTTATAACTAATTACCAAGATTTTTATTAAATATCGCTTTGAGGCACACCCTACAAAATATGTTAATGCTGCGCTGTGGAGCGCCTAGAAGCAGACAACACACATATTAGTACTTGTAAATAGTAGATTTATATAGAGCAAAAATAAGCATTTGATCGAGTTATTCCAGAGCATCAACACGTATACACGTATTTTCTTTCATTAAACCCGTCAGAAGTAACCTATCATTTTTTCGACAAACTCTATCTTAAACTAGAAATACGATTAAAAAAATATTTATTTAAATTTTACACCAAAAATATTTTGATTGCTTTTTACTGCTGAAAACCTTTTCATTTAAATAAAAAATGATTAAGGAAATAAATCAGATTAATTTCTGAAAGAGTTTAAAAATTGAATTGGCAGAGGAAAGAAGGCTTCACTGAAATTCTTGGCGTTACATGCTAGAATTTTTTAAAAACTTGGAATGGAAAGAAATAGAGTTTCACCAAGAAAGCGCGTACTTGCCAAATCGAGTAAAACCAAGGTTCTCCGAATAGCTGAACAAGCATAGTTTCTGTTAGCGCATCTAGACGACGATACCTTCTATCGCCGTCTACAGGCGCTAACATGAACCATACTCGTTCCGGAATAGATTAGAGGGGGAAGGAAATGTGTCCTCCGGTTAACGCTACCCGGTTTTATCAGATTTGGCAAGTACGCGCTTTTTTGGTAACATTCTATTCCTTTTCATTCCCAGATTTTTAAAAATTTTAGCATGAAAAGACAGGAATTTCAGTGAATTGAAGCTTTACACTTTTTCAGAAATTAATCTGATTTATTTCATTAATCATTTTTTATTTAAATTAAAAGGTTTTCAGATATTAAAAGAAATAAAAATATTTTATGTGTAGAATTTAAATAAATATTTTTTAATGGTATTTCTGATTTAAGATACAGTTTGTCTCAAAAATTATAGATTACTTCTGACGAGTTCAATGAAAGAAAATACGTTTATAGTTTATTGATGCTGTGGAATAACTCGATGAACTGCTTATTTTTGCTCTATATAATTCTACTATTTACGAATGCGAATATTGTGTTGTGTGCTTGTAGGTGCTCCACAGCGCAGCACTAACATACTTTGTAGGGTGTGCTTCAAAGAGTTATTAAAAACAAAAAGACTTTAATTATTTATAAATGAAGCGAAATTTTGGCGTTTTTCTATTATAGCTTCGGAAAATACATAGTACAAAAATATTTTTTACAACATTTTAAAATCTATATATATATATACTCTACTATCCACTAGCAAATATACTCTGCATTTAAATTTAACATTGATAATTTTCCACAACCACTCCTAGAATTGCAGCATTAATTGCGGAGTCGTTGCGTTTGTGTTTTATATTATTTATTCTTACCCTCACTTTTGTTTATACAGATATTTTCACCTTATTAGAACTTTCGGCATTTTTTCATTGCTTTTTTATATTTCATCTGCTGAATGTTTATTTTGATTCTGCAATTTTTTTATTTCAACAAATTTTTAAAAATATTTTAAAATATGATTTCCCAACAATATTTTCAAATACATATGGGGAAAATCATACCAATTTGATTGTTTAATCAAAAGTCGCATTCTATTCCTTTCTTAAGAATACAGTGTAAAAATTATCCTTCTTTTTAGATTTTTCATATTATATAACAATATTATCTCCTTAATGATTCTAACTTTATTACTTTTATGTACTACTAATTTTAACAAATTTCTAAAAATTAGTTCTTAATTATAATTTGAGCATTCTTTGTACTGCTGTAATAAAATGCTGTTCATTTTCATTGCTTTACCGGTTTTTAGTCCTGTGTTTGCTTTTAAACATGATATTGTTTTTAGGCTGGCATACTTTCTGAGAAATCACGCATTTGAACCCCGTTCACCCCCCATCGGAGTGGACTTTTAATATACCGTTTAAAGCAGTCTTTCCAACAACTGTGCCGAATTTCACAACTACCCTTTTTTTAAAATTCACAATTCGTTGAATGGATTACGAGTAGAAGGAGACTTGTGAAGGGGAACGGATGTGAGGAAAGGAATTGAAGATGACTGTTCATCAAATAAATTTGTCAGCCTCCCGCTCCTACACACACAATACTACCTTTGTATAACTATTATATAGCTATGAGGTGTTTCTTAAGGTTGTCGATTCAGCACTTTTAATTGTTTTTACCATTACAATATTGATATTTAGTATTTTTTTTACTATTGATGCTACAAAAAAAACCTTGGCCTTTTCTCAGAGGAAATTTTATGTAGTTGAATTTTGTAGTTGAATGTTTTTCGCTAGAACTCATTGTTTTCGAGATATTTATGAAAAACTGAAAACACCCCCTTTAACCCTCCTTGTAACCCACGTGCACCCCCTCCGGCAAGGACTTTTAGTATGTCGTTTAGGACACTGTCCCCATCAACTGTGCCAAATTTCAAAACTACACCGTTTTCCTTTCTATTTTACCTTCGTTGACTGGAATACCCGCACAGGTTGAGAATCGCTGATTAACTACATTTAAAAGAAAAGATGTCAAGTGGACTGTTTGAAGTGCATATGCCAGTTGGCCTAATAGATACTTAATAATCCAATCAATAAAATCAATTAATATTTACTGCTGGCGAAAACAATGAAAATAAATCCAAAAATAAGGAATTAATTGAGTTTTTTTAAATTTTGAAGACACATATTAAGTAAAAAACGTCTTAAAAATACAGGATGTTTAAAAACACCTTGTCGATACATGTCCCCTTAGCAATTGAGGGAGAGGAATAAAATTTTGAATGCACTTATTATACGTTATGTCCTCAAAAATGATATAAAAACAATAGTCCAGCTCTCACAGTTTCGGTTACAGTGATAAAATTTCGAAATTTTCAAAGACAACACCTGCTTTCTTCAGGAAAACGTGCATATCGCATTAAAAAACTGAAAATTCATTTGGAAAGGTACTTTTAGCGCGAAAAATTGCGGCGCTAGGCGAAGACAAAAAAAATTTAAACCAGAACGCGACTTTTCCAAATACCGTTCCAACTCCATTTTAAGTTTTTTACTGTGAGAATCACTTTTTCGTGAAAAAAGTAGGTGTTGCCATTTGAAACTGTTGACATTTTGTCACCTTAACCGTAACTGTGCGAGCTGGAATAATGTTTTTCACATAATGTTTGAGAGTATACCGTTTAATACCTGCATTGAAAATTTTTTTCCATTCCCTTGAACGGTATGCTCGCTAGGGGATCATGTTTCAGCAAATTTCTTTTAATAATCATCCTATAATTAAACACACAAAAATAAGATATCAGAATGATAAATTATTTAAATAAATCCAATAATATATAAATAATCTGTAAGTCTTAGATGTGATTGTTCTTAAAAATGCAATACTTTTTAAACGCAGTGGAGACGATCGTAAGCAAAAAGATAAAATAAAAATAAATAAATAGGTGAATGAAAATCGTTTTGCGAAGAGTAAATACAGCAGATAATGACTACTTAATACCTATGCATAGATTCATATGTAATTTTTAAAAAGATCTATAATTTGTAACACATAAGCAAAAGATTTATCTCTAAAAGTTAAATCAAATTATCCTCATTATTCGCCAAAATTGATGAGTTTTTATTCTAAATATACCTCTTATCTGGTAGAATGAAATTTGGTTAATTAGGACATTTTTAATTAGAATTTTTCTGTGGTCCCTTGAATTTCCTATTAACCTATTAACGCCCAGCGTCCTCATTTGAGGACAGTGAATAAAACAAGTGTGAAGAATCGTTTTTAATTTTGAAAAAGGTTTTTATTCTTACAAATGGTAGATTACATTACGACAAATATTCCTTATGAATTTCCATGCAGCTGCGACTGTTTGTAATTTCGTGAATAGCACCGTCGTTTCTTAATTTTTAAATCTACGCAGGTCCATTTGGTTTTCGCGCAGTTGCATCAACTGAAAGCAAAGATATTACTTAAATCTTTTATAATACTTTATTTTAGAGTACTATGTTAATATATGATAGCAAATAATTTTCTAATTTTGAAATTTTCTTTATCAAAAATGATGTTATATATTGTTTTTTAAATTGAGGACTCTGGACGTTGCAGCTAATTTTTATTCAAATTTTAAAAATCATTCATTTCCTCGCATTTCGTGCGTAATGATTCAATAAAAAATCTTTCAACTTTTTCAAAGCAAACATTCATATTGTATATGAATTTTAGAAAAATATAATGTAATAACTATGTCTCGTAAGTTTTTTAGGAATGATGAAGCCCGAGAATATTTGTTTTCAGGACAAATTGAAACGGATATTATTGAAATTCCACCGAGCGTTGGCGAGTTAACCGACTGAAAAGATTTTAATTATGAATGTGCAACTAAACTTGCAATGTCTAATATAGCAAGTACAGCTGAAATCTAAATTTCAGATAGATTAATGAATATTATCGATTTGGATCAAGATTGTTTAGAACCACCTCCATCAGAAATGAAATGGAAACGAAAAATGACCAAAGTAAATTGGCCAAAAGTTGATCCTGAATATTTAAAATTCAATGAGGAAATAATTATTAATAAAATTTCGGAAGTCTCATAAAGAAATGTACCAGTTAAGCTTAGCGCAAATGTTTGAAAAATTTTTCTTTCAGGAAGTGCATGACCTCATTCTAAATGACAAGCTTAGATATGATGCTGAAGTGAAAGATAATCCAGATTACACTATATCTAAGGATGATAAGGATATTTAAGTATTCAAATGTATTTCATGAATGTTAGGCATATTTAAGCATTTTTTTATATATCATGAACTACGGCTTAGTAACTTTTCGTTAAATTTGTCCAGTTTATCTATCGTTTTTATTAGCAAGAATTTATAATTTTAACTCTTAAAATACAAAATTTAATCTATATTTTTATGAATATTAAAAAGTAAAATAATTTAAATCAAACCTGTCTAAAAATTTAATAAATCACTTTGTATATTGCTTTATTGCAATTTGTATATATTGTATCAAAGCTTATTGACTTCATTAACAAGACTAACTTTTAATCACTGGAACGCCCAGCGTCCTCAAATGAGAACGCGCGCGCGCGGACTGTAATTTCAAAACTAACAAAGCAATTGCTTGAATTTCACATTTTTTACTCTAATTACTACACAATAATTTATATTTGAGATATTAAACAAATTATATTCAGCAGAATTAATTCGAGCGTTAACGCGTTAATGTAATGCTAAAGCATTGTCGATAATTCGAATTTATTTAGTTTACTTCCAAATCAAAACTAAAAAATGTTTTTATTTCTGAAATTCCTTGTTATTTAAGACTGTTAGTTCACATTTTTAAGACTGTTAATTAACTTAATAAGTACTTATTGCTATACGATAAATTCAATGAAAAAATGTAATAAAAAACATTATTTTTTAAAAAACTTCGAACTCATTAAATGTGAATTCAACTGTTCATTCTGAAGATTTATTGTACAATTGTTGCTTCAAAATGCTGCGTTCTGTTGTTTTTTCCTTAAAATCACTTACTTATTTATTTAAATTATTATTTTTCAAATCGTTTCGAAATTTAATTATCACTATTATCACTTCATTTATTAAGGTCCCTAGCTTTTTATTTATTAATCATATTATTTATTAAAACGTTTAAATATAATTATATATTATATATTCTCTTATGTTCATTTTTAGAACAACCAGTTTTTCATAATTTGAGTTGTTGGATAAATCGAATTTTTATTGTGGTCCTGTCATCTTCTAATCTGTCAAGTTCCAGTATGTACGGAAATGAAATCTAAGTGAGATAGCCTACAGAAAAGTCAATATAAATTTTAATAAAGTCGAATCATTAGTTTTATATTTAAATAAAGAGAGGCAGAAAGGTAGCAATTTTATAGTATAAGATTTTGTTCACAGTTTTTACTACACGTAAGTTACACCTAAGCAATTAAATAACTTATTCTTAAAAAAATGATAATAAATACGTAACGGGTTTAAATTAAAACAATATAACGCTTAGCATAAGACTTAACTTGGCTGTTTACATTTTCCATCAAATCCCCATAACCTCAAGGAAGCATATATACAAAACTAGGGTTCGCGATAGATTCACCATAAGATTTACAACTTTAATTATTTCACAAGATTCCTCAAATTCCGTATTTTTGAAATGTGAATCTTTGCTTTTTTCAAGGTCAAACAGATCATAATTTCTTATCTGTGCTGATCTCAAGACCAAAACTTCGATGACACAAACATTTTTAACTGGTAAAGAGGGGTTTGGGGCAGTGAGACTGAGATTAAATGGTCCGTCCTGCCTTGAGAAGCATCATTCCCTCTCGAAAGTTGCCTCTTTAACGGAACTTCTTGTACTAAGATCGTGATTTTAGTAAAAGAGCATTTGTCGTTAGTCTTATGACGACTTCCTTCTCATAGTCGTTATCCTCTCACTGTATCTGCATTTACTATTATATATATTTATTATTATTAGAAAATGTCCCGTACCTTGAAGGTAATCTTTTAGTCTCACGGGTTGACACAGGTGCGCTCGTTTCTTAATCCTCCAAGAGCTAGCTTATTCCTCTAGCTAGAGTTCGTTCTGCATACAATAATGGACATTAACACGGCGAGAGGAGTCTCGAACGGAACTGGAACAAATGGAATACACAAGTTCAGGGCAATCGAGGAGAAAAGGAGTCGTGCTCATTTGGGCAGTTTGGATGAGTTCTGGAGCTTTCACATGAAGTTTCTGGAAGATCCCAATGCATTCTGGGGTAAAGCTGCCGGTTTTTTTTAACTGGAAAACACCTGTGCGGGAGAAAAACATTTTGAATTACAATACAGATGTGCGCAAAGGGAAAATCTTCATTGAGTGGTTGAAGAGGGTGTCCACAAATATTTGCTGCAATGCTTTGGACAGGAACTTGCAAAATGGACACGGGGAACAGATCGCTTATTACTGGTGAGTATTTAAATTATGCATTTCTATATTTCCTTATATGACTTCATGTACTTTGAATATTTCTTCATAAATTTTGAATTTTTTGAATAAGATTTTTGATCTAATTTTTTTGAATGCTGAACTTTGCTCCAGAAATTTCAGCACCACCTGAAGCCATTCGGAAATTTCTATTTTTCTCAAGAATATATTTAATTTAATCTTCTTTTCCTCACAATATTATTGTTCCATCTTTGTATTAAAAGAATATCACTTTTCTGACTCCTTTGCTTTCAATTTTAATAACGAAGGATAAATTATAGTCATATCTGCTCAAAAAGTACCTGAAGGTGAAACGGACGACGACGATAAGAGACGAATAGTTAAATGGAGTGCTTGAACAAGGTGGCTCTCTACCGCCAGGACAGATAGAAATGAAATGAGACATTACATAATAAACATGGAAGTAACTAATAGAACAGGGAGATAAAATGGCTGCGAAAAGTTTTTAAGCATAAAGAGGTGACTTGCGCCTTACAGCTAAAAGGACGGAGGAAAAGGAGAGGAGAGGAAAGAGAAAGGACCTAAAAGGCAAAAAATGATTAGCGGGTACATACATGACTATTAAGATTAAATGAACAAGTTATTATTATCGTTCGGGCGTGGGTGATCTGTTAGTTTGATTATTTTCTCCTTACCTAGCGGGAGATGGACTCGTCGTTCGTCCTGCTTCTCTGAGCATTTCACAACGTCTGATAACTGATAAAAGACTTTGTTAAAATATTAATACGTTGTAATATTTACTAGCTAATTTCAAACAAGAAAGTTTGGAAGACCTTGAAAAAAAGAAGCTATCATTTAAAATGCAGTCTCTATTAACGAAGTTTATTCCGATTATCCGAGGCGATTCCGGTCCCAAACAGTCCGGATAATTGAGGCTCTACTGCAATAAACTCTTATACCAGAGAGAATTGATGATGCTTTCTTAAAAACTTAACAATATCGTTTGAACTTTAAACGTTTGCAACCTTGTTTTTAAACATTTTATGTTCTCATAACGAATATCGAGGCATACTAGTTACAAAATTTATGTTACTAACTTACAAATAAAAGAAATCTAAATTCTTCTACACTTTGAATAAACATTAAAAGGATTTATTTTTACAAATTTATAAAAAAAATTTATGAATTCGAAATACAACAGAAAGCTTATCTCAGAATAAGAATTTCTTCAAAAATCCTTCATTGTTTTTATTTTAAAAAAGATGTGACTGTACCTGCAATAAACACATATGTAAATAAGAATATTAGAACTCAATCAGCATTATGATGATATTCCCCGTAATACATCAATAAAACCTCTCTTTGAATGTCATGAAGGTTTAATAGAAATATTCAGGAATATATTTCTAATTTCTTTACTCGTAATTTTTTTTATGATCTCCACTTGTTTTCTACCGAATAAAAAAAAAATGTGAAAAATAAAACGCTCAGTAATTTGATCAGGAAGAAGACAAGAGAAATATGTCCTATTTTACACTCATTCATGGCGGGTGAAATTTTTCAATCTCATGATTTTTTATTGCTATTTCATTGTGTTTAATACATTAAGATGTACTGAGAATTCTCATGTACATTTTGAGATAAATTTATTCATACTTGTAATGATGTACTTACTACGAGGTTGGCGTTCAATAAAAATATACGCAATTAACCCAATTTTAAGAATCCTCTTTCCCGACAATAGCGTAAAAATCAATAAGTTTTTTAATGTTTGCAAAACTGATCAGGAATATGCATGGTGTACATTAGGGTGGGTCACCGCTCTATGGAGGTAAAAAAGTTCTAATTTCTACAGGGCACGGCAAGAAAAGGGTGCCAAATGATGTTTATAGCTCACATATAAAATCTGATTATAATGGGATGTCATCTTCTGCCTCCGGATTGGCTTTAAAAATATAAATTTTGAAAAAAATACCTTCTTTTTGATGAGTTATTACAGCAAAGCTTAAAATAAGTTTTAAATTGGGTGTCTATAAAACAAAGAGATATTGCATGAATAATATATATTTATTACAAGAAAACGTTTACAAAAATGACAGTTACATTAATATAATAAGATTTAAAATAGCTTGAAAATCCTTCTTACTATTGAATTTCGGCATGACTTTTCTAGATTCCATTTGGTTTCTAATGAATCCTTCACTGTCAGATTTTTTACACAATGAGGCTGCAGCTTCTGTCAACGTCTAAACTTCCCTTTCAGCCGCTTGTGTGTAACATGGCAGATGAAATAAAAATAATTCTCCGTATGCTTTTTGGACGGCAAACAGTCGGATGTCTTCGTCAGGTATAGTTTTTGATATTGATGGATGAGTTATATTCTTCTACCAGTCAATGAGATCGGTGTAAGATAACGCAAAAAAATTTACTGTAAGAAGTTGAAACAGTCGCAGTCCGTTTTCCTGAAAGATACGAGCTTTCAACATCCTATGGACTGACTGCCGGTTCACGGATGTGGGGTTCTCAGTCGGTCTGCATTGCTATCAATAAATTTTCAGGATAGGCAAAGTAACTGATTCTTTGAATAACGAGATCTATTTTGGCTTTCAGTTGTGTAGGCAAATATCTAGTTGCAGCAGAACAGTTTCGTAGCAAAATATCTAGTTTGATAGCAAAACAGGTCGGAGCATAAACCTTGACGACATATGTGGCAAGAATTTCTAAATTTTCAGAAGGAGATTCCATAGAAACGTATAAAGGTAGAATTCGATTAATACGAGTTAGCCATCGGGCATGATAAATTTAACGTCAAGATTCGTTTATTAAATCCTTAGGAAATATACCTGCTGAAATCGCTGCGACTGTTCTATACAAATATGTTTGGTTTGTGCTTATACCTTGAAAAGAAAACTCGGTTAAATCTGTTAAAATACATTGAAAACGAAAAAAAGACCTTTTTTCACACAATTTCAGATCTTTGCAAATTCTCCCTGAAAATGCGTTGGGTCCCGATGTACTGCCATCAATATATATTAAAACAAGTTTCGGAAGGGTAATTCATTCACATGTAATAGACTGTAATAACTTATCTAACCTTTTATCAAGCAAACTTATGACACCTCCATATTTACTAACATTCACGATAGTTCCATCGTATCCAACTGCCACCAAAGAATCCATAGATATTTTCGATTCTAGGAAGAAATCAGTGATTGCTTGCGGTATATATTTAGAGGTGCCAAACGCTGGTGCAATATAACCCAAGAACTTCGACTCTGGTTCTATTATGAATGAAATATGGTATCAATGAGGAATGCTCTGACTATACATTTTTCCGTCTTTCTCTGATATAATTAAAGTTTTATTCTTCCGTCCGTCGAAGTATAAAGCAGGTAATTGTAGGACTTGTCTTCTTCAGCGATCAGTTTACGTGATATCGTACGTTTCCGGTGGAGCTTATTTTTATCAATAATTTCCGAAATGGAAGTGTGAAGAACTGCTGTAGAAATAACTGCTCCAGCCCTGTCTGAAACTCCGTATGTCACACGTTCTTGAAAGTGAAGTAGTCTACTATATTGTTTGTAGTAGCTTGCTTATCGACAGGAGCCAGCGGTGTTGAGGCTTGTGACTATGGCTGGAAAATATCGTCACTGTCCGATGGACTAGATTCAGATGAAGTCAAGACATTAAGATTCTCTGTGGTTCCTTTTTGAGGCTGAAACTTTGATTTTTCCCTATCACTTTCCTTTTTAAAGTGTTCGTTATTTTATTTCCTGTAAGCATATCTGAGGTCCCAATTACAATTTTTCTAGTGGTACGTTGATCGATTAGGAAGCTTTTTTTCTCTGACAGGCATTTTTTGTGTCTGGGGTAAATGCACTGATCGATGACCTTACATTTGCAGGATGAAATGTCAAACAGTGCTTTACTGGTACGGCGAAACTCTACTAATTTCTTCTTCGGTATTTTAGGGTGAGATTTTAAAAGTTTTTTGCATTTAAGATGATATGTCTTCAACAGCGCTTTAACTCGTTCATGCTGGAGATTAGAAATGGAAGCTCATGACCATATTTCTTCATTTTTTCCCACGACAGTGTCCTCTATTTCCTTGTATGTGGGTTATTTATTACCCTATTAACACAAGACGTTCTACAATATCCATACGATATCTTTACGATGTTGCGCGGCATTCAGAATATTGTAGCAACATCGTGGAGATATCGTAGAATATCTTGTGCTAATTGGGTAGTTTCGTTATCAAGTTTTATTTTATGCCGGTTCCACTCAGAGAATTACAAAATATTTTCGTAGGTTGGTAACATATTGCCTTTCATTTCCTTTGAATCAAAAACTATCCCCAATTCTACTCTGAACGAGTACGACACATGATACAATTGGCGCAAACGAGCGTAACACAATGTCACCTGATAGAAGCAGGAGCTATATCGGAAAAGTGGGCGTCGGGTGCGCATGTGCAAAGTGTTACTCGATCTCCTCTCCCTTGGACCACCTTCTGCTCATAACTACAATCTTGACTCATTGTCTTTCATGTACAAAGAAAATAACGTTTATTAGTTGGAACCCTAACTGGAACTTATCTCTAAAATAAATTTCGAAATTTTGACATTAATCTAGAGTCAGTTAGACTTAACAGAATGCAATAATATTTCACATGTTTTAGTTTGAGAGTATTTGGCACCTTTTTATCGTTGTGTCCCTTGAAAATTACAAAAAATTTTAAATGACCCACCCTAGTGTCCACCCTAATCGTGGCCCAGAAGCTAATTTCTAAACCGTTACAGATATGCACACATTTCAAATTGAAAAAAATATTCTAGATAGCAAAGAATTATATTTTTTGTTGTTTGAGTCAAAAAATGTACTTCTGAAACAATTAAGAACAGTCCACGGATCCTGTTAGTCAGATTGAGTAAAATACTTCTGACACTCTAAAATTTGAATGAAAACGTTCCACACTTTTTGTACTAAAATTGTCAAACTTTAAATGCCACATTGAACATATTGAGCTTTGAATGGCACTTCTTTAAACGATTTTATATCATTTTAATGGTCGCCTCAAAGAAGGTCTGCCAATCAACGCACGACTCATCCTAGAGGCGAACGCTGATTGGTATAAAATAACGAAATTCAAAGTTTCATACCTGGAAACCTTTTCTCAAAAAACAATGAAATTTTTATCTAAATAGAAGCAAGTGTATGTAGAAAAAAGATGAATTAAAATAATTTTTAAAATCTTACCTCTTTTTATTTACTATTCATACAAAAATATGATACATGTTGCTTGCAGATATGTTTTTTTACAATTCTTAAAAATATATTTGTTTTATTATCATTGCTTGAATGAGGGAACCTGCATCGGGCAAGTTTATTACTCAATGGTAAATTAACAGTGCATGTTAATGATATATCATCTTGTCATTTATCTTCTGTTCTTTTGACTTTACTATCTGACTCTTTATTTGTTTATATTTGTTGTTTTGTTTGAATATATGAAGAAATTAATAATTTGTCTAGTTCTTCTAAATAAACCTCTTTGTTAACTTGTTCTCATTTCATTGATATTATTTTATTTGTCCAGATAATAATTGCATTTTAAGTAAAGCTATCCAGAATATTTAAAAATTTAACCATAGACCGGCAAATTCTTTTCCTTCTACAAATATATATATAATTAAAAGTTGATGAAAAGTATCCACAGCCCTTTTACTCGCACTGTATTTAAATATCACTTTCGAATTTTTGTCAAGTCTGTTACTAATTGATCTTTACAGTATAACTTTTAGTTTGTAATAGTTGTCACTTTTGATTGTATCATTCTGGATTTTAGACCTGAATGCAGTTTGAAAATAATTCTTTACAACCCTTATTCTTTATATTGAATATCTGTTTTTAGAGCTGATTTTATATAAATAGCTGAATTCAGGCAGCTAGAATGTGGAGGTGGATCCAATGACCAGTTTATATTTTGATATTTGGACTGAATGTGCTCCACATTATAAACAGTTTCAGTAGCAATATTTGCATCATAATCAGAAGTTTCACTAGCATAATTTTCATTTTCAGAAACATCTTTCATTTTGCAATCAGGTGTTTCCATAAGTTGAGCTATTTAGGCGTCACTAAAAAATTTGCGAATCGCTATCATAACTTTTTTCAGACAGAGTCAAGACAGTTTTTATCATTACAGTGTCAAGAGTTATTGATATTTTTATATGTTTGTTGTATTCTCATGCAATTCACAAGAGTCAAAATAATTTGATACTGCACCCACAACCTTACTGGAGATATCGAATCACGTGACCTAGTTTTCGCTCTCTCTGACCTCGAATGAACTTGTCGACTTATGCAAAACACGAATCGTTTGATTTTAAATGAAGACTTCTGCAGACTCGGCGAAATTACTTTTCTATACGTTCTCGATTCTTAGAAGGTGGTTGCATCGTTTAGTGTAAAACCTGAATTTCTGCTATTCAGACATGTTGTAGTAAAACATCAAAGTTTCCGTATGATGTTAAAAGGGGATTTCTGCGCATCAGACCCCTTTTAACATGAATTTTGTTGCTCATCGCGATATGACCAGTATACATATTACAAGAGAAAATGCTTGAACGAGGACTTGTATGGAGAAACATGGCGAAAGAACAAAAACTAACGTTTAAAATTTTTGAAAATTGATTAATTGCTTTCGTCATTTAAAGTACACCAGCTCTAACTCCCGAGTGCTACTTGCAAGGATATTAATGGGCTTAGGGTATATAAATTTCGTTTGAGAAACGTACGAATAAATTTAACATTGCCCATTGAACCTATGACGACCAAGAGAACGATTATGACAAGCAAATAGGATGATATCGGAAAAACTATATAATTACATTTCAGAAGAACACCATCACTTTTGGAAGGAGATCCAACCTACCCAGAGGATCTTCATGTGACCCTCAACAGGACTAAAATTGATTTACATCACTTTTTTCCTAATTATTTTTTGTTTTAAATTTTGAATTTTGCTAAAAAACGTGAAAATTTTAAATTTATTTTGCTTTATTTGATATTAAATATAAATTTAGTTGCAATTAAACAAATTTTAATTTTTTAAAATATTCCTGGCTTTATAATAACATTTCTCTGAATTTTAAAAAAATCTAGATTTTGCTTAAAAACAGTACATTTTCAAATTAAAATTTATTAGGAAATAAATAAATTTTAAATTTTATTTCAGTTTCACTGATATTCCAGACTCTATAATAATTTTTCGTTTTAAATATGAATTTAACTTTAAAACGAATAACTTAAAAATTTTATTGGATTCTTTAAAATTCACATTTACATGGAAATAATTGGTTTTGTAGCCTTTTTGGTACGCCATAATCTTATTTCTGTTAGGGATAACGGTAGCCATCAAGAAAAGGGGTCTTGGTTCGTTTCAATACTTTTAATTAAACACAAAAGGACACAACATACAGGGAAAAACATTAAGAACAAAACGCTTCATTACATAAAAATAAACAATAACTCGGGGGAGAACACCATGTTTACTCGTCGACTCCAGATCGTGAACTGCGGTCTCCTCAAACGGCCGCTAGGTGGCGAGCTCGGAAAACAGTGCGGTTACAGACTCCCCCTCTGGCTCGTACGACGTCTCGGCGAAGAGTCAGCACTATATTTCTTTGGTCTGCCCCGTCTCCGGAGAGGTACTATAGTTCCACTGTCTCTGGAAACTGGTAGTTCATAAGCTCGTAAGGCTGAGCTGTGGTAAGTCCCTAGGACTTCATCTGGCTTTGCTGGGTCAGCAATGTCATACGTAGTGGGTGAACGATTGGTAATCACTAAGTAAGGTCCTTCACGTTTGGGCATGAATTTCCGACTTTTCTTATTTTGTGACTTGCTAATAGGATGTAATGTCACCCATACTTGGTCACCTGGTTTGTAGAAAGCTTGTCGTCGTCGACGATCATAATACATTTTACGCTCGTCTTGCTTTTGCTCGAAGTGGTCTTTAATCTCTGCTGTTAAACGAGAAAATCGCTTGAGATATGGGGTTATCTCATCCACGAAGTTATCGTTGTCGATCAGTGCTCTTAAGTCGTGTGTCACATCATCCGTTGTTCTTAACTCTCTGCCAAACTGCAAAAAGGCTGCTGTGTGATTAGTGGTTTCACACTTAGCAGTGTTCAATGCAAAACGAATCATTGGCAGTTTTTCTTCCCAAGTGCCGTGTTCATCTTTGACTAGTATGGCTAGTCGGGGTTTTAGATCCCTATTTTTACGTTCGGATGGATTATCTTGGGGATGATACACAGGAATAAGGTCTTGCTTAATTCCGAGGAAATTGCAAGTTTGTTGCATTACAGCACTGATAAATTGTGGACCATTATCACTGATGAGTCTGCGTGGAAGTCCATATCTTAAAAAGACTTCCTCGACTAAAGTTTTCGCGCAGTTTACCGATGTTGCTTCTTTAAGGACAAACAATTCTACCCATATTGTACTGATATCTTCTACGAGAAAAATGCACTTCTTACCAGACGAGGTCTCTGGAAGAGGTCCAAACAAATCAATAGCAAGTGTTTTAAACCTTTGGGCATAAACTGGAGTTCTAAGAAGACCGGTTGGCTTCTGATTACTCGGTTTGTAACGATTACAGTCGGGACAGTTTTTAACATATTCAGCAATGTATTTTCGCATACCTGGAAAATAGTATCTAGAGGCAACTTTGTTGTAAGTCCCTTCAGCTCCATACTGTTCAGTGGTTGGAACATCATGGTACTGTTGTAACACTCTCTCTCTTTCCTGGAAAGGAACCACGAGTTGTGCTTCTTCTGTTTCTACTTCGGGTGAGTAACGATACAGAATACCTTGATTCATAAGATAACCTCTACTAGTCCAGTTTGCGAAGTTTTCATCTTTTGAACTGTTTTCAAAACAGTCAATTATCTTTTTTAGTTCTTCGTCTTTCAACTGTTCTTGTCGAATGTCTTTAGACTTTCTCACTGGGAAATCAGCTAATACTGCAAATATGTCACAAGGGACATCTTCATTTAAATTTGTAGGCCTAGACAACATGTCTGCAAGGACATTGGCTTTACCAGGCGTGTACTCAATTTTCGGATTAAAGGATTGGATCTGAAGAGCCCACCTTGCCAAACGACCTGATGGAGACTTTATGCTCATAAGCCATTTTAAAGGCTGGTGG